>CAUYQU010075211.1:0-20634 GCA_963574635.1 Cheracebus regulus
CTTCCTTTTTTCTTTCTTAGTGTCTGAGTTGCACTCTGTAGCCCAGGCTGAAATGCAGTAGCACCGTTATGGCTCACTGTAGCCTGAACTCCTGGACTGAAGCCATCCTCCTGACTCCTACCTCAGCCTCCCGAGTAGCTGAGTTCCACAATGCCCAGCTGATTTTTTTTTTTTTATTTCTTGTGGAGATGGGGTCTTGCTGTGTTGACCAGACTGGTCTCAATTGCCTGGCCTCAAGCAGTCCTCCTGCATCAGCCTCCCAAAGTGCTGGAATTACAGGCATGAGCCACCAAGCCTGATCTTACATGCAATTTCTTAAACAATCATGTGATATAGATATTATTTCTATTTCATAGAACAAGAAGTGAAATAGAGTTTTTCTTTGTTTGAAGTCAGACAGACAGGAAGTGCAATAAATGTGGGATTCAAATTTGGTTTATGTTTTTTGATTTTGATTTGGAGATCTTTTCAAGTGACAAAGCTTAGGAAACATAAGTGAGTAATCATAGAACAATGACAGGAGTGCCTTGACATTACTACTGGGATCACTAAGCAAATTCAAGGTCTTTACTTTCTGCTATCTCATTATTTACCTTTACCTTGGTCTGATGTTGGCTGTCTTGGGTACTAAATAATAATGAGGTATTCTCAATCCAGACTAATGTTTTATTTTGAGTAATGATAATAATAGTAGTACTATTACTAGTACTAGTAGTGGTATCTGGCATTAATTACTCACACTTTATGCATCAGGCATATTGAAAAATTATTGTTGGGTGTAATGGCTCAAGCCTATAATCCCAGAACTTTGGGAGGCTGAAGTGGACAGATCACTTGAGCCCAAGAGTTTGAGATCAGCCTGGGCAGCCTAGTGAAACTCCGTCTCTACATAAAGTACAAAAATTAGCCTAGTGTGGTGACACACACCTGTAGTCCCAGCTACTTGGGAGGCTGAGCTGGAAGGATCACCTGAGCCTGGGGAGGGCGAGGCTTCAGTGAGCAGTGATCATGCTACTGTACTCAGTCTAGGTGACAGAGTGAGATGGTGTCTTACAAAAAGAAAAATAATGTCACTATTACAACAAATCTACAAGATAGGTATCGCTAACTCCACTTTACAGATGAAATGGAGGCAGAGAGAAGCTAAGTAGTCAGCCCAGGACCACAGTATTTTCAAGCACAGGGTGAGGGTTCATTGGAATTCAGGTCTACTTGGCTCTTGCAGTTAGGCAGAGCTGCATCTCACAGCTTCTATTGCTCCCTAAATGATGGGTTCTAGTTCAACACACTGTCGTCTGTTTTTTCCTCTGCTTCAGAAAGACTCTTTCTACCTTGGATGGTATCTTTATTCTATAATTCAAAAAGTGGAAGAGATATCATCCATAGTTGTGTGTGCCCCTTTATAGACAGCCTCAAAATTTAATAAGTGTCTCTTGGAGTTATTCAGGGAAGTAATTAATACTGGGGCACAGAGGGCACCCTCAGCCCCCAACGTCTGGCATCAGGAAAGTCACTACTCACCATTAGCACATGATTCAGTAGTTTATAATGAGCAGGCAGTGCTAATGAAGTGAATGTACTTTACTCATATGTATTTATTGGAGGCTTTATTTTGTTCTATTTTGTTTTCTCACAAGGCCTGGCCAGGCTGGGGAAGGGGTTGTCCACAAAGGCAGGCACAGAAGGGAGGTCTCTGGTCTATGTGGACCAGGTGGAGGATCAATAAGAGTTGGAAAGAAGATACTCATTGAGAACGATGATGTGGGAAGGTAGTTTCACTCCTGTTTTTGTTCAGGTTAGAGACATAGATCAAAAAGAATATTTACCTAAAGTTACACAAATAGCAAGAAATGGAGTAGTGTTTGCTTCAATCTACCCCCAAGTTTTAGCTTTTATACCTTAAACCTATCAGCAGGACACTGAAGCAAAAATAAAGATATGCAAGAACCAGAATACTGTCAAAGTAGAAGTGGAACCAGAAGAGGAGAGATCAAGTTGTTGGTTAAAGAGAAAAGGTGGCAGTGCAGATTGTATTCTCTTTTTCTTTTCTTTTCTTTCTTTCTTCCTTTTCTTTTCTTTTCTTTTTTTCTTTTTTCTTTCTTTTTTTTTTTGAGACAGAGTCTTGTTCTTTCACCCAGACTGGAGTGCAGTGGCACAATCTTGGCTCACTGGAACCTCCACCTCCTGGGTTCAAGCAATTCTGCAGCCTCAGCCTCCTGAATAGCTGGGATTATAGGCATGTGCCAACACATCTAGCTAATTTTTTTGTATTTTAGTAGAGATGGGGTTTCACCATGTTGACCAGGCTGGTCTTGAACATCTGACCTCATGATCTGCCCTCCTCAGCCTCCCAAAGTGCTGGGATTATAGGTGTGAGCCACCACGCCTTGCTGCAGATCGCATTCTCTAAAAATCATCACATTCTATCTATTCCATCCCACTTGCTCTTCTCATCATGTAATGTGGTACTTCATCACCAAGATGCAGATGTCTTTCCCTCACCCTGTACTCTGGCTCACTCATTCTTGGAACATGCACCTTGAGAGTCCTGAGTCAATGTGTAAGAAGTCCAACCACCCTGACTTCAATCTTCAGCAACCATGCTGGAGACACCTTGTGAGCTTTCAGAAGATGATTCTAGCTCGGGCCTTCAAGCTACCCCAGCTATCACAGACTGGACTGGAGGCAAACTTGCCACTGAGGCCTGGCCCAACTTGAAGTTTGGTCAGCAAAATCAATGTTGTTATTGTTTAGGTCACTAAATTTTTGGGGTAATTTATTTTACAGTTACAGTAGTTGCTGAAGTTATTGGTGAAGAAGACATTTCAATGTCTAAGCCTCTGAGACCTGAACATCCATTTGGGTATCCCTTTTATCCAGGCTCAGACACAAAGTCTTAAATTAACTAAGGAAGCCATACAACTTTTAATATTGTCCTGAAGAGCCTTCAGAAATGGTTGTCCTTCTGTCGCCCAAAAAGTTTCCTGTGTATAGTTTTAGCCTTGCACATGGGAAAACATCACTGTCAACACAAGATAGTACATTCCAAGGACAAATTCAGAGGATCTGAAATGGCTGTAGGCTGGGACACGTGGGACAAATTGTGTGGCCTCCTTGGTTAATTTAAGACTTTGTGTCTGAGCCTGGATAAAAGGGATACCCAAATGGATGTTCAGGTCTCAGAGGCTTAGACATTGAAATGTCTTCTTCACCAATAACTTCAGCAACTACTATAACTGTAAAATAAATTACTTCAAAACTTTAGTGACCTAAACAATAACAACATTGATTTTGCTGACCAAACTTCAAGTTGGGCCAGGCCTCAGTGGGACAAGTTTGCCTCCAGTCCAGTCTGTGATAGCTGGGGTAGCTTGAAGGCCCGAGCTAGAATCATCTTCTAAAAGCTCACAGGGTATCTTCAGCATGGTTGCTCAGGATTGAAGTCAGGGTGGTTGGACTTCTTACACATTGGCTCAGGACTCTCAAGGTGCATGTTCCAAGAATGAGTGAGCCAGAGTACAGGGGGAGGGAAAGACATCTGCATCTTGGTGATGAAGTACCACATTACATGATGAGAAGAGCAAGTGGGATGGAATAGATAGAATGTGATGGTTTTTAGAAAATGCAATCTGCAGCCAAGAGTCATGGCTGCCAAAGCAGGTGACAGTCCAGTAAGTCTCGAAGGATTTTGTTTGGCACAAGATCAGCAGGGCATCCCAGTCAAAGAGATGGATTTGGGCAAAGGCATGGGGGGCCAAGCTTGTGGTAAACTTGTGCTCTGATATAAAGACCAACTTAGCCAGAGTGAAGTGTCCAAATATGGAGAGATGCCAGGGGAAGGTTTGGAGGATTCCTTTATTTGCCTCGAATCTGTCTGGGAGGATTCCAAAGAACCTTGAGAACTGGATCCACAGGAGACAGAAAGGGTAAGGTCTCCTGAAGAATGAATAATTGCTATATTCATCTAGGAAACAAACATTCCCTAAGATTACAAGGTTCCCAGGGCCTCTTCTGGTATCATCGGGGTAAACAATTCCATTTCTAGATGTTTGCAGAGCAGGCAATGAAAACAGAGTCTGAGAAGATAGTAACTTCTCCACTGAGGCCCTGGACAGCATCCCTTCCAGTGTCTTACAGATCCTAGCTCCTCAAATTAACTCTTTTTTCTCTGGTGCATTTAATCTCTCATTCACCATTGCCTTTAAACACAGAAATTATAGCCACAGCTAGTATCCTTTTTCTCTTTTACTAACATTCTTCTTGAATAAATGAATTTACTGAGTCAATGTACTCTTTAAAATGGCTTACCTTAGTTCTCTTTTGAACGGTCTCATCTATTGAGCTTTCCCGTTACCTGTAGACTTCCCATGTCAATGGTGATTGACAGTGGTCTTTCTCTCTGCGGCACTTGAGATGCCTGTCGCCTTCTCTGAAGTAGCACTACTCCAAATTATCTTCCTACATTTCTGCCAACTGTAGTCTCTTGTCCTTGCTTGTCTCTGTCCCTTGTGCTGCTTCTTTCTCTTCCAAATGCAAGAGTTTTCTAAGGTTGTTTAAAAATCCTCTGCTTTTCTTTATACCTTCTCTTTCCCTGAATCCAGTCACACTTACAGTGTCAACTATCACTTCTAAGGCAACAGCTCAATAACCAAGACAATAGCAACTGTCTTGCTCCCACATGCTAAATGCTAGTATATGCTGGATACTGTGCTAAGCATTTTATACATATTTAGTAAATCCATGTGAAAGTGTTGTTGCCATTATTTAACAAGTAAGCAAATTGAGGCTCATAGATGTTGAATTGTGGCTAATCAGAATCCAGTTTTGCCTGATTTTGAAGCTGCTGTGCTTAACTCTTACACTGAATGAATTCTTGTCACTGGACATTTTCATCTAGATGCTCTTCTGTCACACCTAGCTCATTGTGCTCAACATTGAATATCCTCTTCGCACAATATCAGAACTGCCTCCAAACTCTTTAAACATTTTTCATCCATTCTGTTATTTCCCCCAAACCCTTCTTAAGATACAGCTTTACAAACCATCATGACAAGGACAAACAGGTCAACCTGAGGAACTATAATCACCATGGAGGTGGGTAACACCTTGGGATAAGGTGTTAGGAATTGTGGTCATCACATGGATTTGTGAGTGAGTACACAGCTGCCGGGACCACAGGATGATGTTTTCCCATGCATTTGCAAAAACGTACATTCAGTGGTGTGTGTAATTCATGAGCATGATCATCAGGTTTTTCTGATGAGCTCCTCATCAATCCCAAACACCCTTTTCTTTCCATTCTTACACCAGACCACAGAAGAGTGTGACCCATCACTCCTGGAGTGAGCATTGATTATAGAATGTCAGAACTGAGTGCAACTTTAGAAACCATTTTAGGCTAAGCCCTTCCTTTTACAGTAGAGGGAACTGGTGCTCAGATAGGTAAGGCATCACCTCCTCCAGGAGGTGTATCCTGACCACTGTATTAAAAATTGCAAAAGATTTTTCTGCCTACCCGACATTTTAGAACCTCCGCACTCTGTGCTATCTTTTTCCTTTCCCAAGGCTAGTGTGACCCTGCATCCCCATTTAACCAGGACACCGCTTGTTCCTACCTGCTGCTCCTATGTAATTACCAAGAGTGCCTTCTTTTCTTTCCCAAAGTATCCCAGTTTAGAGGACCAATTTTCTGGCGACCCTATCCATAGCCCTTAACGCCTTTGAACACATCATGTCATTTGGTACTTACATACATAATTATTGCTAACTACCCAAACTTTCCCCCCTTGAAGTGAAGGTCTATGAAGGCAGCGTCTTTGTTTTGTTGATTGTTATGTCCCCCTTAATTAGAACAGTGGCATCACATGGTAAATGACCCTTGCTGGGCCATGGTGGACTGGGAAGTGAAATGAAGCAAGCAGAGTTCAGTCAAGTGAAGAGTCTGCACCTGCAGAATTCTAAAAAGTAAAGGGAGGGTAGGAAGGTGGTGGGCATGTGCCTTCCCAGCACTGTAAACTCCCTTTTCCCACTCTGTGAGAAATGCTGAGGAGTCAGGAATGTAGGGACAGAACGAACAACCCTCTAAGAACACTCTGTTTCTTCTCGCTCATTCTCCTCCCCCATTTACTGGCTTCCCATATGTCTTCCTTGCCCACTCTTGACCTTGAATTTGTCCTCCAAGTTCATAATTATACTTAATTTCTCTAGTTAGGTTTGATATAGGCTCATCATTTAATTGTAAAGATTGTTTTAAAAAGATGCTTTAAACTTATCTCAAGCTCACTGAAAACTTTAATTTATTAAAGCGGACATTTAGATTTTTTTAAACAGGAAAATGAGCAAGGTTAACTACCTCCCTACTTCTCCCCTTCCACCCCTACTGTTTCCAGAAGGTTACAATCTGCCCCAGACAGAAGGAATGGTTATTTTTGCCAGGGACTTATTTTCTGCCTTCATTCCATCCCCGCAGATTGAATGCTGGAGTGCTGGCAGATTACCAGTGGTGTCGCAGGCTCCTTGCCTGCCCCCCAACTGCGAGATCATACTTTTTCATTTAGAGTCAAATCATGGGAAGAATCAGAAAGGATTATATTGTCAGAGGTAGCAGGAAAGAAGTAAACAAACGTCTTATTAAACAGCCTCTGTGGAGCCTCCAGATGCAGGCTGGCCTCCCTGTTGGGGGAATGGAAATCAAATCCCTGGCATTTTCCTCTGGACCCTGGAGACTGAGATTGCTCTGTTATCTGTCTGTGCTCTTGTGCAGCATGGCCATATGTATTACTGACACATGTAGGATCCATGCATAGCCCTGGTCTTCTAATGTTTCTGGAGGTTTGCAATGGGGAATGGAAGCAAGGCTGTTGCAAACAGGGTGGCCTGAGGACACTAGGAGAGAGTTGCTGAGGGCAGATTCCAGGTGAAGGGACTGATGGGGTTCTGGGCATCACAGAAGCAAGGAATAGAGCAGGTGCGGATGAAGAGTCTTTCTTGAGCTTAGTGTATTACTAATTACCACTCAAATACCATGTGTATTCTCACCCTGTACTCCTTTTAGAATGTGCTTCTTTTCTACCCTTAATACGTCTGACGCTTTCCTTCGTAGTCCAGCTCAAACCTGCCTCCTCCCAGAGGACAGAGGTCTTTCCTTTATCACTGTTCTGTTTACAAGAGTTATTTGTCAATGATGACAAGTTGTGTAGTATTCAGACCTGGAAACCATCTGGGGTTAGCCTTCTCCTTTCACAGAGATGAGAGTGAAGAGCCAGAGAGATGAAATTCCTTGTTAAAAATTACACAGCTGGATAGTGGCAGAGTAAGAACTATCCCATTGAGTTCCCATCTCCCAGCAAGCTTTCCTTCATTGAACCATTCTCAACAATACTAAAAGTGCTAAAGTTTTGAAAGATACTATCTTGCTATAGGCTGGGAATACTCTGTATGCCTAGCTCTGTGTGGCTGTCTATCTTGATGAAGTTAAATTGTTGATGCATTGCAGGTACTGTAGTTTCGTGTCTGTGTCTTTCTTTTTTTCCCCATCAATTGCTAGAATTCTTGGGACAACTACCCATCATCCATATATTTAGAGAATTATTGAATACTCCTTATATGTGACAAAAGTGCTGAATGATGAGGATACTACAATGGAAAATAAAAAAAAGAACGACACAGCTTCTGCTCTCATAGAGTTTAATACATGTAAAATTAGAGTGTTGTGATAAATTCTAGGAGAGGTATGGTCTGCTGAGAGCAGGTACATGAAGAAGATTTGACCAATAGGGGACCAAAATGGAATCAGGAAAGGTTCCCCTATGAAGAGATGTCTGTCCTGAGATTTTGGAGGGTTAGGAAGAAGGCTAACCTGCTGGAGCAGTCCAGGTAGGGGAGGGGTAGAGGAATGAGGAGAGAGGGGTGACTGTCTCAGAGGCAGGAAGGGCCAGGCCATGCCAGGTCTTGAAGCTATTTTAAAGCTTTTAGACTAGCTAATTTTTTAGATGAATTGTTTTGATATGAGAGAAATGAGTCTGGGGATATGATTAGATTTGAATTTTGAAAATATATTTCTGTTGTTTGTGTGGGGAATTGATCAGAGCAAGACAGGCGTGAATACTGGGTATCTGGGCATGGGTGCTGGTGGCCTGGACTTGGGTGGGCATGGGGGAGATGGAGAGAAGCAGGTGGCTCCTTTCAAGGGACATTTAGAAAATGGTGATGGTGGCTGGTCGCGGTGGCTCACGCCTGTAATCCCAGCACTTTGGGAGGCTGAGGTGGGCAGATCACAATGTCAGGAGTTCGAGACCAGCCTGGCCAATATGATGAAACCCCGTCTCTACTAAGAATACAAAAATCAGCTGGCCGTGGTGGTGCATGCCTGTAATCCCAGCCACTGGGGAGGCTGAGACAGGAGAATGGTTTGAACCCAGGAGGTGAAAGTTGCAGTGAGCTGAGATCTTGTCACTACACTCCAGCGTAGGTGACAGAGCAAGACTCCGCTTAAAAAAAAGGTGATGGTTTAAGGGTAACTTGCAAAGGAAATGTCAAGGATGACTCATTCATCCTTGAATGAGGTTTGAACCAGGTTCCTGGTTTTTCAGAACTCAGTGAATGGCTCCCTAAAATGAGGAGCTGTGGAAGAGTTCTGGGTTTCCAGAGGAGGAGATTGTTGTGCTGATTTTGGAAATGTTGAGTTTGAGATGCTGATGAGATATTTAAGTAGAGATATCAAGAAACTAATTAAATGTATGGGCCTGAAGCTGAGAGGAGATGTTAGGGCTGGAGACATAAATTTGGGAGTCAAAAGTATTTAGGTGGCATTGAAACATGCTAAGGTAATATTGCCAATGGAGAAATTACGAAAGCAGAAGAGAGACCCCCCATAGAGCCTCACTTTTTCAGATAGGAAGGAAATAAATGAGATAGAGGAGCTGTCGGAGACATAGGAGGAGAACTAGAGGGGATGCAGCACAGAACCGAGGGAAAAGGTTGCAGCCAGCAAGGCCAGACCCTTACACATTCCCACTACCAAGACAACCAACTTGCTTGAACATTTCCCTATGGATTATGCCTTTAGTCCTGTTAAATGGATTAACTCTCCCATCTCCTAGCTAAAATCAGCTCCTCCTTCCTAAAACCTGCTCCTCCTTGTGCACCTTGTATCTAATTACCTTTCTTTGGCTCTTGCTTCTAAAGTTGCTGGTCACCCGTCGTCATTTTTCCCTCTCCCCTGGATGATGTCCATAAGCATACAAACATGATGCAATGCTGCTCAGTATTAGTAACAATTTACTTTACTTCCATCACTCCTCTTTTGAATCTACTGCAATTGGGTTTTATCTCTGTTACTCCTTTGTACTCTTGTCAAGGCTACATAGGGCTTCCATATAGACAAATCCAAATAAATTCTTCCTTCTCATTTTATTTGACTTGCCCGTCTGAAACACTTTCTCCCATGGGCTGTGGCTCTCACCTCTCTTTTGGCTCTCCTCCCACTTACTGCCTGCTCCATAGCCTCTTTGTCTTCCTGACCTGTAAATGTTGGAGAGCCCAGAGGCTGGGTCCTGAAAACCCCTCTTTTCTCTAGAGCCACTCAATCTCTAAATAATCTCATTTTAGCCCCATGGTTTTAAACCCCATTAAATGCTGGTAACTCCTGTGGCTTTATATCCAGTCAGGCTTTGTGAAATACAGATTTTAAATCAATTTGATAAATGATTTGCCTACTTGATAAATCTGCTAGTCCAAAATTGATTTCACCACCCCTCAAGAAATCTGCTTCACCTAAAACTTTCCCCATTTCAATAAGAAGCACTTCTATATTTTCAATTTTTAGACCAAAAAAAAAAAAAAAAACTTGAGCTGTGCTTGTCTCTTTCTTCTCTTTCTCCTCTTTCTCCCATCTCTTATGCACTTTCTATCAGTAAATTCTGTGGACTTTTCTCTTTTTTTGAAATATATCACAGAACCTTTATCCTGGTCCAAATACTTATCTCCTCCCTGGAATATCTCGTTTCATATTGGCTTCCCAGTAGCAGACAGAATGTCATTTTATAATATTTCAAGTTATATCATTTTTCTTCTCAAATTGCTCCTCTTGATTCCTTCAAAAATTCTCAATTTCTTTAAGTCTCTACTCACATGCTTTATATAATATAGCATGACATCCCTCCAATATGAGCACATTTTAACCTCTTTATCTTACTTTAGTGTATTTCATCCTCATGACACTTAATATATTATGTACTTCTTTGTTTTATTTGTCTATTGTCTGTCTTCCTCCATACCACTGAAATAGTGGAGGCCAGAAATTTGGTCTATTTTATTCACTGATATATCCCAGGGCCTAGGATAGTGGGAGGAACCTTGTAAGGGATCATGAAATATTACTTGCATAATTGAATAAACCATTTCAGGAGGTGAAGTGATTTGATTTATGAAAAACATCTGTTAGATTTAACTCTAGTGATGTGAGAGTCACTGTAGCCCTTAAAATCTCTGTGCACTTTAAGAGTGAGTGTCTAATGATGAAACAGAGAAAGTTAAGAATATAAAACTCCTTCAAGGAATTTGGTTTTGAAGAGGAAAGAGTCACGGTGATATTAGAGTAAAATATGTAGAGCCAAAGGTAGCTTTAAAAAGGAGATAGTTAGGCTTGAGGATATTTAACTGTTGATGAAGAAGATTCAGTTTGGAGTGAGAAGGCAATTATATCTGAAAGAAAGAGACAAAGTACCAATGGCAGGATGTTCCTGAGACAAAGAGTGGGCATGCTATCCAAAATACAGGTAGCAGGGCTGATATCTGAGAGAAGAAGGAGTATAGATGTATTGAAATTTTAATTTGCCATTCAGAGTAATGGTAAAAACAGCCATTACTTTTGCACCAGCCTGATGGGGCTGGAAGTCTTTGTCTTAGGTCTTTTTTTTTTCTTTGTGGTATAGGTGGTGGTGTCATCTTTTGAGGGTGAGCAGGTAGGTGGAGTGAAGCAGTGAGGGAAGGGGTTTGAAGGAATTAGAAAAGGTTAATAATAGCCATTGTGAAGAGTGGGAACATGAGCTCACCAGTGCAAGGTAGCAGTATTGTCAAGCCTGGTGGCATTTGAAGGGCCAATTTGAAGTTGGTCAATGTGAATTTATAAAATCACTAATCTATCTGCTGATTTCTGGCATCACCCAACTGTTCTGGTAATGGTGTGCAGAAAAACGAGCTAGAGGAGTGATGAAGGAGTTGGTCACTGGAGATAAAAAGATCAAGAAGTCGAGACCTTCGGGTGTTTGCTATGTCATTCATATGACAGAGATGCAAACAGTCCATGATGATGTCAGGACTTGCATGGAGAGGGACAGTGAGCTAGTAGACTAGCTAGGACAATCCACAGTGGGCGATTTGGTTTTGAAGTTGGCTAGAATGAAGCCTTGGATTTAGCTGAGGGTATTTCTCTTGAATCAGCAAAGAAAATAAGAAAATATTTGAAGTTGAGAGTGTACAGGAGATGTTGGGGAATCTCGATGTATTTTTAGTTGCCTGTGGAGCCATGATAGAGGCATAGTAGCATCCACAACCTGCAAAAGGTGAAGAGCTGCCAGGATAGAAGAGCACAGAATTCATACTTCTCTGTCTTTTATACTGTCAGTCTGGAGGCACCTAATCATCACTCAAGGGTTCATCCTATGACCATTTAAATATATTCTTGTGGCCATAACTATATTCTTCAGCTTTGTGTTTCTCATCAGGCCTCAGCAAGCCTGTAGATGATGGTGGTAAGAAGAACAAATAGATTATAATGGTGGATAAGAAGAAAATGGTGTATAGGAGGCAGAACTGAATTACAGTTCCCACTGGGACAGACAGAGCAGTGTGTGGAGACTTATATCATGAACTTTTGCTTCAAGAACTATAGCAGGAACATATCAGGAAAGCCAAGAAATTCCACACACCCTTTGAAGGACGCAGATTGCTCCTGTAGGACCTGGAAGACAGCCTAAATCCTGTGAGTGCCCAAAGTGTGATGGTGGGAAAGGGGGATTGTCCACCCCTGAACACACACTCTCGCTGGAGAACCTGAAGGTCCAGATCACAGGAGAAGGATTTGACCTTACCTGGAGCTGAGAGAATTTAGAGAAGTGAGAGAAATATAGGGGTAGAGAAAGCCATGGGAAGTGTCCTGTGGGTTCTCTTGGTCCCCAGGGAAGCCATTTCTGACTTTGCTCAGAGGAGTCCTTGTGGAGGGCTGCCAGAGGAACTGGGAAAAAACCAGAGGAAGAAGGAAACCTCCAGCTGAACTTTGTACTAATTCCAATAACATGTGAAGTTTCTTGGACAGAACTTGGAGGAGGGGATGAATCCAGAGTGCAGACACGGACAGACAGAGAAGTGGGAAACCTACCTGAAAGCCCTGCTTGCTTTCTCAGCAGCCAGGAGGCTGGCAGCCTGGGGCAAGGTCTCAGTCCTACTCACCCACTGCCTAGAAACAAACTTGGTGCTGTTGTGGGGTGGGGCACAGTGAATGAGACTGGCATTTTGGGTTGCATGGGAGCTGGATAAGGCCTTCTGGTTTTCCCTCGCTTCCCTGGCAACGTGAATGACAGCAGATGCAGCCATAATTCTCCTGGAAACATAACTCCATTGACTTGGGAACAACACCCCATTCCCTACAGCAGCCACAGCAAGTCATGCCCAAGGAGAATCTGAGCTCAGATATGCCTAACCCTGTCTCCACCTGATGGTCTTTCTGTACCCACCCTGAAGGTCATATTATCTTGGGAGTTCTAGGGTCCTGCCTATCACCTGATTCTCCCTATACTACCACAGCTGATGCTCTCTCGAAAGCATCACTTCTTGGCAGGAGGCCAACCAGAACAAAACTGGTCCAATAAACAATAATAATACAACTAAGAACCCTTACAGAGTCCATTTAACTCCCCTGCCACCTCCATCAGAACAGGTGCTGCTATCCACAGCTGAGATACCTACAGATGGTGCAAATCGCAGGACTCTGAAGAGAGCCCCCAAGAACCAACCCAGAACCCAGGAACCTCAATGGGTGGCTAGATCCAGAAGAGAAATAACAATCACTACAGTTTGGCTCTCAGGAAGGCACAACCCTAGGAAAAGGGGGAGAGTACTACATCAAGGGAGTACCCCATGAACAGCAGCCCTTGAGCTCCAAATCTTCCCTCTGACATAGCCTACCTAAATGAGAAGGAATGAGAAAAAATTCTGGTAATATGACAAAACAACGTTCTTCAACACATGGAAAAAATCACACTAGCTTACGAGAAATGGGTCCAATCCAAAATAAATCCCTGATTTGCCAGAAAAAGAATTCAGATGGTTGATTTAATTAATCAAGAAGGCACCAGAGAAAGGTGAAATTCAATTTAATAAAATTTTAAAAGATACAAAATATGAGGGGAGAAATCTTCAGTGAAATAGATAGCAAAAATAAAAACAATCAAAACTTTTGAAAATCAAGATCACACTTAGAGAAATGCATAATGCACTAGAAAGTCTCAGCAATAGAATTGAACAATCAGAAGAAAAAACTTCAGAGCTTGAAAACAGGTTTTTAAATTAACCCAATCCAAGAAAGAGAAAGAAAAGCATTTTTAAAAGTGAACAAAGTCTCCAAAAAGTTTGGGATTATGTTAAACAACCAAACCTAAAGATAATTGGCAATCCTGAGGAGGAAGAGAAATCTAAAAGTTTGGAAAACATATTTGGGAGGATAATCAAGGAAAATGTTTTTGGCCTTGTTAGAGATCTAGACATCCAAATACAAGAAACTCAAAGACCATCTGGGAAATTCATCACAAAAAGATTATTGCCTAGGAACATAGTCATCAGGTTATCTAGTCAAGATGGAGGAATAAATATTAAGAGCTATGAGGCAAAAGCATGAAGTAACTTATAAAGGAAAAACTACCAAATTAACAACATTTTTCAGCAGAAACTCTATAAGCTAGAAGGATTTGGGAGCCTTATTGTCAGCCCCCTCACACAAACAATTATCAGCCAAGAATCTTGTTTCCAGCAAAACTAAGCAAATACAGTCTTTTTAAGACAAACAGATGCTGAAAGAATATGCTACTATCAAGCCAGCACTACAAGAACTGCTAAAAGGAGCTCTAAGTCTTGAAACAAATCCTTGAAATACATAGAAACAGAACCGCTTAAAGTATAAATCTCACAAGACCTATAAAGCAACAATACAGTAAAACCAAGAAACAAGGTGGTCAGGTAACAAATAGCAAGATGAATAGAAAAGTACCTCACATGTTGATACTAATGTTGAATGTAAATGGCATAAATGTTCCATTTAAAAGATACAGAATGGTAGAATGAGAAAGAATTCAACAACAAAGTATCTGCTGCCTTCAAGAGACTCACCTAACACATAAGGACTCATGTAAACATAAGGTAAAGGGGTTGAAAAAGATGCTCTATGCAAATGGACACCAAAACCAAGCAGGAGTAGCTATTCTTACATCAGACAAAACAAACTAAAGCAGCAGCAGTTAAAAAAGGCAAAGACAGGCATTATATAATGATAAAAGGCCGTGTCCAACAGGAAAGTATCACAGTCATAAATATATATGTACCTAACACTGGAGCTCCCAGGTGTATAAAACAAACACTACTAGACCTAAGAAATGAGATAGGTAGCAACACAATAATAGCAGGGAACTTCAATACTCTACTGATGGTACTAGACAGGTCATCAAGACAGAAAGTCAACAAAGAAACAATGGATTTAAATTATAACCTACAAGAAACAGACTTAACAGATATTTACAGAACATTCTACCCAACAACCACAGAATATACATTCTATTTTCAGGGAATGGAACATTCTCAAAGATAGACCATATAATAGGACATAAAAAAAGTCTCAATAAATTTAGGAAAATTGAAATTATATCAAGTATTCTCTCTGACTCGAGTGGAATACAATTGAAAATCAACTCCAAAAGGAACCTTCAAAACTATGCAAATACATGGAAATTAAGAAACCTGTTCCTGAATAATCATTGGGTCAACAATGAAATCAAGATGGAAATTGAACAGTTTTTAGAACTGAATGATAATAGAGACACAACCTATCAAAACCTCTGGGATCCAGAAAAGGCAGTATTAAGAGGAAAATTTATAGCCTTAAGTGCCTACCTCAAAAGTATGAAAGAGCATAGAAAATCTAGGGTCACATTTCAAAGAACTAGAGAAACAAGAACAAACCAAACCCAAACCCAGCAGAAGAAAAGAAATAACCAAGATCAGAGCAGAACTATATGAAATTGAAACAAAGAAACAAAAAAATACAAAAGATAAAAAAGCTGACTCTTAGAAAAGATAAATAAAATTGATAGGCCATTAGCAAGATTAACCAAGAAAAGAAGAGAGAAGATCCATATAAGCTCAAATAGAAACAAAACAGGGGATATTACAACCAACACCACAGAAATGCAAAAGATCATTCAAGGCTACTATGAACACCCTTACACACATAAATCAGAAAACTTAGAGGAGATGGATAAATTTCTGGAAATATACAACCCTCCTAGCTTAAACCAGGAAGAATTAGAAAGCCTGAACAGACCAATAACAAGCAGTGATATGGAAATAATAATAAAAAAAATTGTCAACAATAAAAAGTCCAGAACCAGGCAGATTCACAGCTGAATTCTATCAGACATTCAAGGAAGAATTGTTACTAATCCTAATGACACTATTCCACAAGATAGAGAAAGAGGGAATCCTCCCTAAATTATTCTACAAAGCGAACATCCCCCTAATACCAAAACAAGAAAAGGATGTAGCAAAAAAATAAAAATAAAAACCCACAAAACTCTACAGACCAATATCCCTGATGAATATAGATGCAAAAATCCTTAACAAAATACTAGCTAAACCAATCCAACAGCACATCAAAAAGATAATCAACCATGATCAAGTGAGTTTCATATGAGGGATGCAGCAATGGTTTAACATACACAATTCAATAAATCTGATACACTACATAAAATTAAAAACAAAAGTCACATGATCATCCCAATAGATGCAGAAAAAGCATTTGACAAAATCCAGCATTGTTTATGATCAAAACCCTTGGCAAGGCCAGGTGCAGTGGCTCATGCCTGTAATCTCAGCACTTTGGGAGGCCGAGGTGAGCAGATCACCCGAGGTTGGGAGTTTGAGACCAGCCTGACCAACATGGAGAAACCCTGTCTCTAGTAAAAAACACAAAATTAGCTGGGTGTGGTGGTGGACGCCTATAATCCCAGCTACTCAGGACGCTGAGACAGGAAAATTGCTTTAACCCAGGAGGCGGAGTTTGTGGTGAGCTGATATTGTGCCATTGCACTCTAGCTAGAGCAACAAGAGCAAAACTCCATCTTAATAATAATAATAATAATAATAAGGAAACCCTTAACAAAATCAGCATACAAGAGGCATACCTTAATGTAATGAAAGCCATCTATGAGAAACCTACAGCCAACCTAATACTGAACAAAGAAAAGAAAAGTTGAAAGCGTTCTCTTTGAGAAGTGGAACAAAAAAAGAATTTCCACTCTCACCATTTCTATTCAACATAGTACTGGAACTCCTAGCCAGATCAATCAGATGAGAGAAAGAAATAATGGATATCCACATTGACAAAGAGGAAGTCAAATAGTTGATTGTTGTTGTTTGTTGATGACATGTACACCTAGAAAACCTTGAAGACTCACTCAAAAAGCTCCTAGAACTGATAAATGTAATCAGCAAAGATTCAGGACACAAAAAGTAATGTACACAAATCAGTAGCTCTGCTATGCACCAACAACGACCAAGCTGAGAATCAAATCAAGAACTCAACCTCCTTTACAATATCTGCAAAAACAAAAACAAACAAACAAAAAAACAAACTCAGAAATATATCTAACCAAGGAGGTGAAAGACCTATACAAGGAAAATTGAAAAACACTGCTAAAAGAAATAATAGATGATACAAACAAATGGAAACCCATCCCATGCTCATGGAAGGGTAGAATCAATATTGTGGAAATGGCCATACTGCCAGAAGCATGCAAATTCAATGCAATTACCATCATTGGTATTTTACCACCATCATTCTTCACAGAACTAGAAAAGAAAGTCCTGAAATTCATATGAAACCAAAAAGTGCCTGTATAGCCAAAACAAGACTAAGCAAAAAGAACAAATCTGGAGGCATCATATTAACTGACTTCAAACTATACTGTAAGGCCGTAGTCACCAAAACAACATGGTACTGGTATAAAAATAGGCACATAGACCAATGGAACAGAATAGGGAACCCAGAAATAAACCCAAGTACTACTTGCAGCCAACAAATCTTGGATAAAGCAAACAAAAACATGAAGTGGGGAAAAAACAACCTAGTCAACAAATGGTGCTGAAATAATTGGCAAGTCACATGTAGAATAATGAAACTGGATTCTCATCTCTCACCTTGTACGAAAATCAACTCAAAATGGATTAAAAAGTTAAATCTAAGACCCAAAACCCGGAAAATTCTAGAAGATAACATCATAAAAACCCTTCTAGACATTGGCTTAAGCAAAGACTTCATGACCAAGAACCCAAAAGCAAATGCAACAAAATCAATGATAAATAGGTGGGACTTAATTAAACTAAAAAGTTTCTGCACAGCAAGAGAAGCAATCAGCAGAGTAGACAGATAATCCACAGAATAGCAGAAAATCTTCACATCCAGCAAAGGACTAATATCCAGAATCTATGAAGAACTCAAACAAATTAGCAAGAAATTAAAACAATCCCATCAAAAAATGGCTAAGGACATGACTAGGACATTCTCAAAAGAAGAAATGCAAATAGCCAACAAACCTATGGAAAAAGGCTCTACATCATCAATGATCAGGGAAATGCAAATTGAAACTGCAATGTAATACCACCTTACTCCTGCAAGAATGGCAATAATAATAATAATAAAACAAATAATAATAGATGTTGGCGGAGATGCAGTGAAAAAAGAACACTTTTACACTGCTGGTGGGATTGTAAACTAGTACAGCCACTATGGGAAACAGTGTGGAGATTCCTTAAAGAGCTAAAAGTAGAACTACCGTTTGATCCAGCAATCTCACTACTGGGTATCTGCCCAGAGAAAAAGAAGTTATTATACGAAAAAGATACTTGCACATGCATGTTCACAGCAGCACAATTCACAATTGCAACAATATGGAACTAGCCCAAATGCATATCAATTAATGAGTGGATAAATAAATTGTAGTATATGTATACCATGAAATAGTATTTAGCTATAAAAGGAAGAAAATAATGGCAGTCACAGCAACCTGGATGATATTGAAGAACATTATTCTAAGCAAGGTAATTCAGGAATGGAAAAACAAACAGGGTGTGTTCTCACTCATAAGTAGCTAAGCTATGAGGTTGCAAAGACTAAAGAATGATACTATGGGTTTCTGAGGCTTGGGGAAAAAGGGTTGTGGGGGTGATGGATAAAAGACTAAAATTGGGTATAATGTATATTGCTTAGGTGATGAGTGCACAAAAATCTCAAAAATCACCACTAAAGAATGAACTCATGTAACCAAATACCACCTCTTCCTCAAAAACCTATGGAAATAAAATAAAATAAAATAAATATAAAATAAATAAATTATATCAGTGAATGGCTTACATTTTAAAGGAGCAGAAGTAATTGTCTGGAAAGGCAATGGGTAGAAAGAAGAACTGTTATACCTGAGATGGGAGGAATGATAGCTCCTTAGGCAAGAAAAAACTTTTATTTTTGGCAAAAGCCAGGTTCCAGTGAAGGAGACTAAGTACAGGGATTTTTCTGAGAAATTGTTTGGGAGATTGGAGAATTTGCCATGTGTTTAAGAATCTGAGGTTTTGGAATCAGAAAGTTTGAGTTTAAATCTTTATTCTGTGATTTGGTACATTCAGGAACTTTGACAGCTTATGTAACTTCTTTGTTGGAAATTCCTGAGAACACAAAGGGAGCGTGTGGGAAGTAAGGCAGGAGTAGAGAGACAGATGAATTCAAGAAGGTACAGTGCATTACTGGGGATGACAGCATAATAGAAAGACGGCCAGGTGGGCTTACATTGTGGCCACTGACTAATGAAAACAGTAATAAGCAGCCTTGTGTATATGATTTCAACAGCCTATTTGAGAAGGGAGATTACTGGGTCTGATGGCTAGAGGATTTAGTGCACAGATACTTGGATGATGTCTATTCTTCCAGCTGTGGTCTAAATGTACAGGATAGTCAGAAAAGGAGAAGTATGTGTCAAAGGAGACAGAGATAATGATAAAAAGTCATGGTGATTGCGGAGAAGAATGAAATAAAAAGCTGATTTTATGAATTTGCTTCACAAAATTAGGGGACACACTCAAGACAGCTCTGAAAACAAATATACAGTCTTTTACAACCATCTAGATTAAAAAAGGTTATTTTGCTAGGATTTGTCACAAAGAATTACATATTTTGCTCAAATTTTAAGAGCATAGTTAATCTCCCTCTATATTTTTCTCATTTACAATGGAGAAAAATTTCAACTTACTGCTTTGCAATTTGAAGAGTGTGATATTTAATTTCACAGCAAATGAGTTTTCTATTTTCAGATAGTATTCTATTTTTTGAGATTTTCCTTCTATAGACATTATAAAACCATATCACATTTTCCCCCAAAATAGTCATGAAATATGCTTCCTCATTTTGTCCACATATGGGATGGAGTTATCCTGAGGGATGGAGTCTCTCTACTTTGCAGAGTGGGTATTGAGATTGCTCTGCAGAGCACACAGCTTTTTTTCGGCAGCATACTTGCTGTTATACTAGACATTAATCACAGCAATGACACTCACAAGTTGGAAATATCTATGCTCATAAAGACTGGTTCACTGAAATACTATTACCAGAATTATTTACCAGTCAGCATCTGCCTGTCTATAGACTATGTGTAGTAACTGTAATAATAAAAACAATTGACATTTTTACTTCCCTTTGGAGTTCCCACATGACATCACATATTTCATTTTATTTGATCCTCAGAAAACCTCACCAGTTAGGTGAGATTATTATCTTAGTTTTACAGCAATCTGAATATCAAGTTCATAAGTTGTTAATATGGAGTTAATTACCAATATATATAAAGAATTTAAGCAACTGCTAGAGTGTGACTGGGTAGGGGTTCCAATTAACTTGTTAAGTTTTAACCTTTTTGTCACATAGCTTCTTAAGAAATATAACAGAGATAAATTGGGTATAATTTTAACATTAAGTTTAAGTGTACTATTTTTAAAATTGCTTTGATATGATTATATGGATAGTATTCAATCAAATTTTTTAAAAATTACTTTTAATTGACAAATAATAATTGAACAATAATTTATATATATTTGTGGGGTGTTGTGTGATTTTCTTTTTTGAAAGAAAGAAAAAGAAAAGAAGAAAAAGCAAAAGAAAGAAAAAAAGAATGAAAGAGAGATAGAGGAAGAGAAAGAGGGAGAGAGAACGGGATTCTTGTTTTATTGCCCAGGCTAGAATGCAGTCTAAAAGTGGGTATTAAAAACCTCTTTTATGCCAATAATTGTGCTTAACAATGGAGACAGGAAGGAATAGGGGATGAA
>CAUYQU010075214.1:0-29480 GCA_963574635.1 Cheracebus regulus
ATGGGGTTTCACCATGTTGGCCAGGCTGGTCTTGAACTCCTGACTTCAGGTGATCTGCCAGCCTTGGCCTCCCAAAGCGCTGAGATTACAGTCACTCTGAGACACCACACCCGCCAAAACAAATGTCTTAATACAACATCGTTGAAGATTAGGTAGACCAGAGTCTCTGCTGGTCTTCAACATTAAGGCCCCAAACCATTTTGCTCTATTTCCCCCAGTGTGGAGTAATTTTAAAAGCAGGAAGGTAAAGATTTACACCCCCTGGAATTGCCTGGGGTGATGGTTAGACTGGTTAACCAAGGTAAGACTGACAGGCCAGAGTTTCTGGGCGTGGCCTGTGGCTGAGGACCTAAACACATACCGCTCAAAAGAGAATAAAATGGTCTGGGGAGTGGATGGAGAAGTTCCCGTGACATAAAAATGTACTGGTCAGTAGGATTCTGAAAGTGGAATGCCTAAACAGCCTTGACATAAAGTGGCTGTGTCTCCTTTACCTAAATGTTTTATGGAAATCAGCACTGTAAACAATAGGGTTGTTCCCCCTACCTAAAATTGTAAAGCAGAAGGCATGTAAATTCACCCTTCTGGCAATTTTAGTTGAACATGCTAAATGAAAACCCAAGCTCACACTGTAGAGTAGAAGCTGGAGTGCTGATAGGGACAAATTCTCCATTTGATACTTCTCTGTGGAGAATTTACTGGGGCTATGACAAAAGCCTCTGAGCAGCCAGGCACGGTGGCTCACGCCTGTAATCCCACCAATTTGGGAGGACAAGGCAGGAGGATCATTTGAGGTTAGGGGTTCGAAACCAGCCTGGCCAACATGGTGAAACCCCATCCCTACTAAAAATTCAAAAATTAGCCGGGCGTGGTGGTGGGCACCTGTAATCCCAGCTACTCAGGAAGCTGAGGCAGGAGAATTACTTGAGCCCCAGAGGCAGAGGTTGCAGTGACCAGAGACGGCACCACTGAACTCCAGCCTGGGCGACAGAGCAAGACTGTCTCAAAAAAGAAAAAAAAAAAAAAAAGCCTGTGAGCACCTGCCAACAAAGACTACTGACTACTGAGATTTTGGACTAGACAATTTCCACTTGAGGGGCACTTACTAACTTGTTATGGGACATTAACTGAAGCTACCCCTGTGACTGAAGGACATAAAATGATCCTGACACCTGAAATACCCATGCCATTTCAGGTGATGCCACAGAAACACTCAAATGGGGACAACAATGTCCAGAAGAGTTCCATAATAAAATGGAAATGGGGTATAAGGAGCATGCTACCTGGGAAGTACCAGGAGGAGATACAAGAAGGGAGCCTCTTTTCTGCAAGGACCAATTTGCATGAGGAGCTGCTAGCTTCTACAGTACCCCATAACAACTCTCAACTGGCCAGCAAACAGCTTGGTTTGTGGATGGCAGATCCAAGGTGAGTGGACAACATCCTGTTTGGAAGGCTGCCCTGTTGATCAAAGAAGTGTGAAAATAAATAAAATGTAAACCTTGTTGGAACCCCACAAACACCTTAAGCTTTGAGAGAGATGTGACTGTGATCTGAATCACATATGGTTAACACTTCTGTTTCTCAGATTATAGATTAACTTGCTTTCTTATTTGTCTTATTCTGTACAATGACTAGAGAGAATTACATGATGTCAGGGATAAAAGCCATCGCCTTCTTAATGAATGGCCCTTTTTGTCAATTAACTTCCCATTCATTGTCCTGCTTTGCTTACCCATGACTATCATACCCTCTGTAAAAAAATGTTAAATGCACACCTCCCAAAAAGAAACACTGCCTTTAAAACCAATCAAATAGCTGTACCTATGCACCAATCTTGTATGAAAAATGTAAGGCTGGGCATGGTGGCTCACACTTGTAATCCCAGCACTTTGGGAGGCCAAGGTGGGAGGACTGCTTGAGGCCAGGAGTTTGAGATCAGCCTGGGAAGCAAACTGAGACCCTGTCTCTACAAAAAATAAAAATAAATAAATAAATTGCCGGATAATATGGTTTGGCTCTGTATCCCCACCCAAATCTCATCTTGTAGCTCCCATAATTCCCACATGTTGTGGGAAGCACCTGGTGGCAGATGATTGTATCATGAGGGCAGGTCTTTTCCGTGCTGGCATCATGATAGTGAATGGGTCTCATGAGATCTGATGGTTTTAAAAAATGGGAGTTTCTCTACACAAGCTCTCTCTTTGCCTGCCACCATCCACATAAGATGTGACTTGCTTCTCCTTGCCTTCCACCATGAATATGAGGCCTCTCAGCCATGTGGAACTGTAAATCCATTAAACCTCTTTCTTTTGTAAATTGCCCAGTCTTGGGTATGTCTTTATTAGCAACATGAAAATGGACTAATACAGTAAATTGGTACCAGGAGTGGCGCATTGCTGAAAAGATACCTGAAAATGTGGAAGCTACTTTGGAACTGGGTAGCAGTTAGAGGTTGGAACAGTTTGGAGGGCTGAGACGATGACAGGAAAATGTGGTAAAGTTTGGAAATTCCTAGAGACTTGTCGAATGTCTTTGACTAAAATGCTGAATTAGTGATATGAACAGTAAGGTCCAGGCTGAGGTGGTCTTAAATGGAAATGAGGAACTTTTTGGGAACTGAAACAAAGGTGACTCTTGTTATGTTTTAGTAAAGAGACTGGTGGCATTTTTCCCCTGCCTTAGAGATCTGTGAAAGATTTGAACTTGAGAGAGATGATTTAGGGTATCTGGTGGAAGAAATTTCTAAGCAGGAAAGTATTCAAGAGGTGACTTGGGTGCTATTGAAGGCATTCAGTTTCAAAAGGGAAATACTGTAAAAAAATGTGAGGGGTGCATTCAAGTTTGGAAAATTTGCAGCCTGACAATGCAAAGAAAATTCCATTTTCTGAGGAGAAATTCAACCTGGCTGCAGAAATTTGCATAAGTAACAAGAAGCTGAATGTTAACCACCAAGACAATGGGAAAATGTCTCCAGGGTGTGTCAGAGACCTTTGTGGCCACCCTTCCCATTCACAGGCCTGGAGGCCTAGGAGGAAAAAGTGATTTCATGGGCCAGACCCAGGGTCCCCATGCTGTATGCAGCCTAGGTACTCGGTGCCCTGCGTCCCAGCCGTCCAGCTGTGGCTTCAGAGGGCACAATCCTCAAGCCTTGGCAGCTTCCATGTTGTGTTGAGCCTGCAAGTGTGCAGCACTCAAGAACTGAGGTTTGGGAAACTCTGCCTAGATTTCAGAAGATGGAAATGCCTAGATGCCCAGGCAGAAGTTTGCTATAGGGGCAGGGTCCTCAAGGAGAACCTCTGCTAGGGCAGCACAGAAGGGAAATGTGGATGGGAGCCCCAACACAGAGGCCCTACTGTGATGCTGCCTAGTGGAGCTATGAAAAGAGGGACATTGTCCTCTAGACCCCAGAATTGTAGATCCACTGACAGTTTGCATCGTACACCTGGAAAAGCTACAGACACTCAACACCATCCCATGAAAGCAGCTGTGAGGGAGACTGTACCCTGCAAAGCCACAGGAGTGGAGCTGCCCAAGACTATGGGAATCTACCTCTGGCATCAGTGTGACCTGAATATGAGACATGGAGTCACAGGAGATCATTTTGGAGCTTTAAGATTTGACTGCCCCACTGGATTTCGGACTTATATGGGGCCTTAGCTCTTCTGTTTTGGCCATTTTCTCCCATTTGGAATGGCTGTATTTACCCAATGCCTGTACTCCCATTGTATCTAGGGAGTAACTAACTTGCTTTTGATTTTATGGGCTCATAGGTGGAAGGGGCTTGCCTTGTTTAGTATGAGACTTTGGACTGTAGACTTCTGAGTTAATGCTGAAATGAGTTGGGACTTTGGGGGACTGTTGGGAAGGCATTATTGGTTTTGAAATGTAAAGGTATGAGATTTGGGAGAGACCGGGGCAGAATGATATGGTCTGGTTCTGTGTCCCCACCCAGATCTCATCTTGTAGCTCCCATAATTCCCACATGTTGCAGGAGGGACCTGGTGGCAGACGTTAAATACGGGAGTTTTGGCCAGGCGTGGTGGCCCATGCCTGTAATCCCAGTACTTTGGGAGGCCAAGGCAGGTAGATCACCTGAGGTCAGGAGTTTGAGACCAGCCTGGCCAACATGGTGAAACCCCATCTCTACTAAAAATACAAAAATTAGCCAGGCATGGTGGCATGGGCCTTTAATCCCAGCAACTCAGGAGGCTGAGGCAGGAGAATCACTTGAACTGGGAGGTGGAGGCTGTACTGAGCTGAGATGGTGCCACTGTATTACAACCTGGGCAACAAAGCAAGATCTTGTCTCAAAAAAAAAAAAGGGACATACAACTCAAAAGATATTGCCATAATTAGCTGAGCAAGGTGGTGCCCACCTGTAGTCCCAGCCACTTAGGAGGTTGAGGTGGGAGAATCACTTGAGCCTGGGAGGTCAAGGCTACAGTAAGCTGTAATCACGCCACTGCACTCCAGCCTGGTTGACAGAGAGAGACCCTGTCCCCTGCCCTCACAAAAAAGATACTGCCACTTTACTAAAATCCCATTCAATTATTAATAGTCCAATCCATCATAGTGTATGAATGTCTCCCAGGGTGATATCACTCAGGTTTACAGGCTTCCATTCGATCTTGTCAGGTTCCAAAAGCAGGAGGGATCTCAACAAATATGTATCACCCTTTCTAACATTTGGGATAATTGACCACAGACAATATCATCTCTTGCTCTGAGCCTCTTTTGAGATGTTAATATAATATTGGGTTTCCCTCAATTCATAAGCCATTTATTTCTTTACCCTCAACTACTATTCCTCCATCTCTCCATTAATATCCAAAGATTTTACCTTTGGAAGTGACATTAGGATTGCCACTGTGCTGGTCTAGATTGCAGGCAGCAATACTAGTCTAGTAAGTGCCTCCGTCTTAGTTCACTCCAATTCGAATAGGATAAGATAGCAAAGGTGCAGAACTTGCAGGTGATTTTTACCACCAGGTAGTATGGCTGCATTCATTATTAACTCCAGTTTTGCACAGCCCACCTCCATCAGGCCTTTAGGAACGGTGGCATAAAGTTTAAAAACATAATTCTAGTTTTTTGCTTAGTTTTTTTTCCCTGCTGCCAGTATTTTCCAGAACTCAGGGAAACACTCATGTTTACCAGTTTATTATAAAGGATACTACAAGTGGGGACTGTGATATTGTAGCAGCAGTCTTGATCCTAGGACATCAGGTAGAGGAGGGATAGACATTTTTTGAAGTGATTTGGGGAAGAAAGAAAAACAGTTATGGACATTATACCAGTGTACTCCTCCCTTGGCAAAAATTACATATCAAATCAGCATCTTCCTCACTCCCATTTTCCCTGATCCATTGAAAAAATGAAGAAAATCTAGTGGGGCCATTTATTCCTTTAGTCTCCACTCATGTTGTATGTAAGCAACATGTAAGCCAACCCTTCATGCTTTCATCTCCCCCTGTTTTAGACAACAAATGTTTCAATTATCCACTCCACTTCTCCATCAAACTATTACTTTGAGAGGATATCTCTCTGCCCATTATTATTATTTTATCTTTATTTCCTTTTTTGTTGCTGTTGACAGGATCTTGCTCTGTTTTTTTTTTTTTTTGGCCAGGGTCTTGGAGTGCATGGAGTGCAATGGTGCAATCTTGACTTGATGCGACCTCTGCCTCCCAGTTCAAGCAGTCCTCCCGCCTCAGCCTCCCAAGCAGCGGGGGAGTTGTATGTCTTTTTGATGTAAGAAATTTGGGTTTTTAAAGGACGGGTCAATAGGTGCAGCAAACCACCATGGCACATGTATACCTACGTAATAAACCTGCACGTTCTGCACGTGTATCCTGGAAGCTAAAGTAAAATAAAAAATAAAAAAAGAAAGAAATTTGGGTTTGAAGGCCAGGCACAGTGGCTCATGCCTGTAATCCCAGCACTTTGGGAGGCTGAAACAGACGGATCACTTAGGTCAGGAGTTCAAGACCAGCCTGGCCAACATCTCTACTAAAAATACAAAAATTAGCAAGGCATCTGTACTAAAAATACAAAAATTAGGAAGGCATGGTGGCACATGCTTGTAATCTCAGCTACTTGGGAGGCTGAGGCAGAAGGATCACTTGAACCTGGGAGGTAGAGGCTGGAGTGAGCCAAGATCATCCCACTGCACTCCAGCTCAGGCGACAGGGTCTCCTCCTCAAATAAAAAAAAACACAATGGAGTGTGAAGACCAGAGGTGAACTGTGATATTGTGAAGTAGATATTTGGTCTTTATCGTCATTTTCTGGCATGTAATTCCTAAAATCCTTGGAATCTCCAAAGTATGCTAATTATTTCTTATTTGTTTAGTTTTTACAGATAGGATCTCACTATGTTGCCCAGGCTGGACTTGAATTTCTAGGCTCAAATAATCTTCCCACCTCAGCCTCTCGAGTAGCTGGGACTATAGATGTATGCTACCATGCTTTGTATACTAATGATTGACTGATGGCTACCAGTCCCTAGGCAGCTTCAGGATGGGGCTGGTCACTGGGAAGACCAAAGCAGGGTTAGAGGGTTGGGACTTTCAGCTCCACCCACTGAAAGAGAGAGGGACTGAAAGTTAAGTTGATCACCAATGGCCAACGGTTTAATCAATCATTCCTATGTAATGAAGCCTCCGTAAAAACCCCAAAAGACAGGGTTCCAATAGCTTCCCAATAGCTGAACACATGGATGTTCCTGGAGGATGCTGTGCCCATTCTCCCATATCTCACCCAACACATCTCTTCATGTAGCCTTTGTAAATCCTGTACAATAAACTGCTAACTGTGTTTCCCTGCACTCTAGGAGCCTCTCTAGCAAATTAATTGAGCCCAAAGAAAGGGCCATGAGACCAGGCGCAGTGGCTCACACCTGTAATCCCAGCATTTTAGGAGGCCGAGGTGAGTGGATCACCTGAGGTCAGGAGTTGGAGACCACCCTGACCAATATGGTGAAACCTCGTCTCTATTAAAATTATAAAAATTAGCTGGGCGTGGTGCTGTGTGCCTGTTGTCCCAGCTACTTGGGAGGCTGAGGCAGAAGAACTGCTTGAACCCAGGAGGTGGAAGCTGCAGTGAGCTGAGACCATGCCACTGCACTCCAGCCTGAGGGACAGAGCCACACTCCGTCTCAAAAATAAAAAATAATAAAAAAAGAAAAGGTCATGAGAACCCCAACTTGCAACCAGTCGGAAGTTCCAGAAGCCCTGATTTGTGTCTTGGGGGTCAGTGTTGAGGAATCCCTCAACCTGTAGGATCCGATACTGTCTCCAGGTATACACAGTTTCAAAATTGAATGAGAGGCTGGGTGCAGTGGCCTGTGCCTGTAATCCCAGTACTCTGAGAGGCTGAGGCAGGCAGATCCCTTGAGCTCGGGAGTTGAAGACAAGCCTGGCCAACATGACAACACCCCATCTCTACAAAAAATACAAAAATTAGCCGGGCATGATGGTTTATCCCTACAGTCCCAGCTACTCGAGAGGCTGAAGCAGGAGGATCGCTTGAATCCAGGAGGTGAAGGCTGCAGTGAGCCATGATTGAGCCAGCCTTGGTGACAAAGTGAGACCCGTCTGAAGAGAAGAAAAAGTGCTCACTTTAGCAGCACGTACACTAAAATTGGAATGATACAGAGATTAGCATGACCCCTTTGCAAGGATCATATGCAAATTTGTGAAGCGTTCCATATTTTTATTTCAAAAATTTTTTTAGAAATTGGATTGGAGGACACCCAGCTGGTGTCTGCTGCTTGGGGTGTGGGAAAAACCCCCACCCACACATCTGGTCACAGAAGTCTTCTGTGGCGATTGTTGTGTTGAGTGAGAGCATAGAAAATGCACATCAGTTTGTTTTGGTTATTTTCTTTCCTCTTAGCTGTGTAATAGGTTCAGGCCATGAAACAAGCTACGCTGCCACTTCTGATTATATGATCCTACAGATGCAATGTTGCTGGCTCTATCTGTGTAAAGATGGATAAAGATTCCGTAGCAGGTTGGGGGAAGATTCTGTAGAGAGTCTCTGAAAGCCCAAATAGGAGAATTGCAGTTAGGATTCTTAGGATTCTGGAGTAAGGTTATGCTTACTGTGGTCCCTTTGGGAAAAGAGACCCTGATGTGTCACCAGGCCTCAGTGACTAAGCATCTGACTGGATGCCAGGTAGCTATATATCCTAAGTTGGGTATCATCAGAAAGGTAGAGCAGCAATTCAATATGTGATGGAAGCCAGGCGCATTGGCTCACGCCTGTAATTCCAGCACACTGAAAGCCCCAGGCAGAAGGACCACTTGAAGCCAGGAGTTGGAGACCAGCCTGGGGAATGTATTGAGATCTCCATCTATATAAGAAATATAAAAATTAGCTGGGTGTGGTGGCACATTCCTGTAGTCTCAGCTACTTGGGAGGCTGAGGTGGGAGGATTGCTTGAGCCTAGGAAGTCAAGGCTGCAGTAAACTATGATTGTACCACTGCACTCCAGCCTGGGCGACAGAGTGAGACCCTGTCCCTAACAAACAAACAAACCAACAAAACAGCAAAGAGGCCAGGCGCAGTGGCTCACCCTGTAGTCTCATCACTTTGGGAGTCCGGGGGGGTGGATCACCTGAGGTCAGGAGTTCAAGAACAGCCTGGCCAACATGGCGAAACCCCATCTCTACTAAAAATACAAAAAAAAAAAAAATTAGCAGAGCATGGTGGCGCGAGCCTGTAGTCCCAGCTACTCGGGAGGCTGAGGCAGGAGAATCGCTTGGACCTGGGAGCGATTCAAGCGATTCATTGCAACCTCCACCCCACTGGGAGGTGGAGGTTGCAGTGAGCTGAGATCACGCCACTGCACTCTAGCCTGGTGACAGAGCGAGGCTCCATTAAAAAGAAAAGAAAAGAAAAGAAATGAGTCCAACAACTTGGGCTCCCTCTCACCAAAGCTGATCTAGCAATTGCCAAAATATAGCCAGTCTACCAGCAAGAGGTAGCAATATGGCAAAATTGCTCAATGAAAATAGCCAACCATCTGGTGGCAGGTCAATTATTTCAAACTCCCTCCACCATGGGAGAAGGCAATGATTCATCCTTACTGGAATTTCTATGTTCTCCAAATATATGTTGCATTTCTGACCCATAGTGCTTCTGCAAGCATCACCATCCAAAGGCTTTAAAGAATGTTCAGTTCATTACCTAAGGCCAGGGGACCCATCTTGAAACTCAAGATGTATCATGATAGCCACATGAACACAGGCTTCACTGGTCTTACCATATGCCCATGACCCAGAAGCAGCCAGCCTGAGAGAACAATGGAACAAAGCGACTTAATTTCCAAAGTTCTGGGGGATTATAAACAGCATATGATACGTCACAAGACTACTGTGGGGTTGGAAAAATATCATATAAATAGAGCACTTTGCACAGACCGTGGCATGCAGAAAGTGCTCAATAAATGGTAGGTGTTGTTTATTAATTGGAATGAATGGTGAAAGGCCTCTGTGTCCCAGGGGGAGCTGGTGATCAGGCTTCACTAAACCCAGTATGGCTGTGGCTCTCACTATAGTGTGACATGCTTTGAATACCCTAGCGGCTCCAGAAGTCCTCAGCTTGAATTACATTTTTCTGCCAGCAGGCAGCACACAAATGCTTCTGCTCGGCAGATCTGGGAGGGGAAAATGAAACTCTGCAGAGTGCGGGAACTGGGAGACAGGGGAAAATGAAACTGCAGAGTGCAGGAATAGAAACTCCGACAGGGATTGGCTGCCTGGAGTAAGACGTGGGGGGACGTGCGAGTGATGATAAAAAGCCAGCCTTCAGCCAGAGAACCGTTTACTCGCAGCTGCGCCCATCTATCAGCAGGCTCCGGGCAGGAAGATTGCTTCTCTTCTCTCCTCCAAGGTAAACTCAGGAGCTATGAAGTGTGGGCATCGAGCTGCCACCCTCTGCCAGGCTGCCTGCCTGCCTGTAAACATCATGTTCTTTCTGAGAGCTGGGAGGCCCCTTCTCCAGGGAGGCAGCACCCCTGGGTCCCTTTTAGTGCCCTGGGCTGAGACTTGCCTAAGAGGGTGCATTGGAGATTTTAGGGAGATGGGGATACAAAACCCCAAGAGGCATGAGATGCAGCTTACATGTGCCACATCCGTGATCTGTGGCTTTAACCTTGTCACCTCTTGGAGCCTTAATTACTTTCTCTGTAAAAGGAAGATTAAGTTGTCTTACCTGCTCAAAGGACTGCATGATTTTAGAAGCCCCTTTATTATAGGATCCACTGTGACAGTGCGTTCATCTTTGAGGATAGATGAAACCATCTGGAGTGGCTGTTGAAAACGTGGGCTTGGGTATTAGCCAGTTGTGGTTTTAAATCCTGACTTTGCCATGCCCTGACTAGGTAGCCTTGGAAATATTACTTAACCTCTCTGAGCTTCAGTTTCCTTATCTATACCTTATCTATAACATGTGGTTGATAACAATGGTACCTACTTCATGGGGTGGTTATAGGTACAAGCGGACCTCACACTAAAAAGTGCTAAGTATTCGATACATGAGAGGAGTTTCTTGTTTTTCTTTTTAATTTAAAGAAATAGCATTGAGCTGACAAAGGTCACATTGGGGGTGAGTCTGAGGGCATATGCATTTTCCAGTTTTGTGGTATAAAGGAAATTCTGTGGTATAAAGGAAAGTGTTCTGAATTCTGACAGTCTTGAATGTGTATCCACGCTGCACAATTTGCTGTGTGACCTTGTGATATTGTGAAATATATATTCTCATCCCCAGGTTCCTGGCATACAACTCCTAAAATCCTTGGAAGCTTCAAAGTGATAACTATCTTTTGAGTGATAACTGTAATAAGCTGACTGACGGCTGGCAGTTCCTCTGGGGAGGGGAGAGGGGCTGAAGGTTAAGCTGACCACCAATGGGCAATGATCTAATCAATTGTGCCTATGTAATGAAGCCTCCATAAAAACACAAAAGGACAGGGTTTGATGAGCTTCCAGATAGCCTAATACAGGAAGGTTCCAAGTGGGTGGTGTTTTTGGAGAGGAATGGAAACTGCATGTCCTTTCTCCCACACGTGCCCTAGGCATCTCTTCATCTTTAGCCTCTGTAATATCCTTTATACAGAACCAGTAAATGTGGATGGGCATGGTGGCTGATGCCTGTAATCCCAGTACTTTGGGAGGCTGAGGCAGGCAGATAGCTTGAGCTAAGGCATTCAAGACCAGCCTGGGTAACATGGTAAAACTCCACCTCAAAATAAAATAAAAAATTAGCTGGGCATGGTGGTGCATGCTTGTGGTCCCAACTCCTCTGGAGGCTGAGGCAGGATGGTCTCTTGAGCCTGGGAGGTGAAGGTTGCAATGAGCTGAAATGGAGCCAACTGCACTTCAGCCAGAGCAACAGAGTGAGACCCTGTCTAAAACAACAATAAAACCAGTTTGTTTTTTTTTTTAAAAAAGAAAGAAACCAGTAAATGTAAGGAAAGTGTTTCCCTGAGTTCTGTGAGCTGCCCCAGCAAATGAACAAAGCTCCAGGAGAGAATTGTGGGAACCCCAATTTACAGTCAGTCAGAAGCAGGTATACAGGTGAAAGCAGGGATACAGGTAAAACAACCTAGGGCTTTCAATTGGCAGTCTGGGGGACTGAACCCTCAACACGTGGGACTGGCCACTAGCTACGCATAGCTGGCGTCAGAATTGATTTCGAGGACCCTCAGCAGGTGTTCAGCAGAGGACTGATTGCTTGCTTGCTGGTGGGGAGAAACCCCCACATATCCGCTGTCAGAAGCCTCTTGTATAGTGAGGGAAACTGAGTTACCTTTTCCACACACCCTTCTATGCTTTCTTTCTGAAAAAATTAAGTTGATGTGAGGCCAATGTTTTGGTGACTGTAGATATTCAATGCATTGTAAGAATGAGTTTATGTTTTTAAAAATCGTTTGCTGGGCGCAGTGGCTCACACATGTAATCCTAGCACTTTGGGAGGCCGAGGTGGGTGGATCACCTGAGGTCAGGAGTTCAAGACCAGCCTGACCATCATGGTGAAACCCCATCTTTAAAAAATAAAAAATTGTTTTAAGCAAATTCTGCACGTCAGGTACTCTGTTCTAAGTGCCGGGGATACAGCGTGGAACAGTTTATAAATTCACAAGTACATTCTCAAATAGGCTCTATTAGTACTCCAATATTAGAAATAAACTGAAGCCCAGAGAAGCAAGGTACCCTAATATCCGGTCCAAGGTCACTTGGCCACAAGGCCAAGAACAACCACAGTCATGATATTGACATCTGCGGAGCTTACCATGTGCCAGACACCGTGAGAATCCGCACACCCACCCGTTGGGGCAGGGACATCTCTGCCACTGATGCCGAGAGGAAACGGATTCCCGAGGCTCCGGAGAGGAGTCCTGGATTTCGTTCACCGCACCTCGCTGCTTTTTACTGATTCAGTCTTGAATTCGAAGGGAAAACCCCGGAGCTGATGAGTTCCAAAAAGGCCCCGGGGACCATCTCCCTTTTGCCTGTTCCGAGGTCTAGCAACGGAGCCTGCGCGCGGCGCCACCATGCGGCAGAAGGCGGTATCGCTTTTCCTGTGCTACCTTCTGCTCTTCACCTGCAGCGGGGTGGAGGCAGGTAAGAATGAAGGTAATGGGACAGGTACGGGTGCAGGTAAGGGGACAGGTAAGGAGGCAGGTAAGGATGTGGGTAAGGATGCAGGTAGGGGACAGGTAAGGAGGCAGATAAGGGTGCTGGAGGATGGGCGGCGTGTGGCATAAAGGGGAGAGTTTCATGTAGAGACCCTGGCGTCCATTCCAATGGAAAGCCCAGGGTTGGTGTCTGCAGAGTTCCAGATTCAAATCCCACTACTCTGTCCATTCCTCCATCCTACCGAAATTTATTCCATGCCAGTTCTGTGCCAGGCTTGGCACCTTGGGAAAAGTCCCTTCTCCTCTGTGAGGCTCTCTGAGTAGGAGAGTGGCGGCCCCCGCATCCTGGAGTAGTCCTGAGCATCAGACACAGAGTGGGGACGCCTGCGCCCCACCCCAAAGCCCCTACTACGCTTTGTCTGCTCTCCTGCAGGCAAGAAAAAGCGCTCGGAGAGCACGGAGGACAGCGGCTCCGGGTTCTGGAAGACCCTGACCTACATGGCGGTCGGAGGAGGTGGGTCTGGAGGGCGGGGAACTCGGGCAGGTGGGACGGGCCTCTGCTGCCGGCGCTCCCTCACCCGCTCCTGTTCCTCCAGGACTTGCGACTGTCGCGCTGCCCGCGCTGGGCTTCACCGGCGCGGGCATCGCGGCCAACTCGATAGCTGCCTCGCTGATGAGCTGGTCTGCGATCGCAAACGGGGGCGGCGTGCCCGCCGGGGGTCTGGTGGCCACGCTGCAGAGCTTAGGTGAGTGCACGGCCTGGGTCCCTAGTGGGACGTTCTTTACTGCTATTATTTTCGTCATACATATGGGGAAACCGAGGCACTCAGGAAGTAATTTACTCAAGTAATTAAGTCGTTTACTAGGAATTAAGTGATTATTTATTTTGGAGACGGAGTCTGGCTCTGTGACCCAGGCAGGCTGGAGTGCAGTGTCCCGATCTCGGCTCACTGCAACCTCTGTCTCCTGGGTTCAAGCGATTCTCCTGCCACAGCCTCCCAAGTAGCTGGGATTACAGGTGCATGCCCCCACACCCCTGGCTAATTTTTGAATTTTTAGTAGAGATGGGGTTTCATCATGTTGGCTAGGCTGGCCTTGAACTCTTGACCTCAGCTGATCAGCCCACCTCTGCTTCCCAAAGTGCTGGGATTACAGGCATGAGCCACTGCACCCGGCCACGAATTAAGTAATTTGCTCAAGTCTCCCTGCTAGTTTAGACCAGAGCCTACATTCTGACCCAGTCGGTATGATGTTAGGAGCCCCATTCTCAACCTCAAAGGCTGGGTGCCCCACTGATGCTTTGGCCAAATCACAAGCCTCAGTTTTCTTATCTGTCCATTGGGATGATTATCCTCAGTTTAACATTTTTTGAATCTGCTCAATCTCAGAGACCACAGTGGCAAAGTCACGTAGTAGAGTAATTCAAATCAATCTCACACCAACCTTGGTCTTGACTTGCATTTTTTGAACACCATGAAGGGAACAGATACTGAGTTCACAGTGACTCTCCTATCTAGCGATTGATTGATCTGTTGATCTATTTATCTATGTCAAAACAAGGTATCACACTGCCCAAGTTGGAATGCAGTGCATGATCACAGCTCACAGGAGCTTCGAACTCCTGAGTTCAAGCTATCTTCCTGCTTCAGGCTCCCAAGTAGCTGGGACTACAGGCACATACTGCCACCACACCAGCTAATTTGTTTTGTTTTGTTTGTTTGTTTGCTTTTTGTAGAGACAGGGTCTCATTGTTTTGCCCAGGATGGTCTTGAATTCCTGGGCTTAAGCAGTCCTCCCACTTTGGCCTCCCAAAGTGTTAGGATTACAAGCATGAGCCACTGTGCCTGCCCAGAGTGACTCATAAAAAATTGCCTCACTTCCTTCTCTCTCCTCTCTCCCCTCCCACCTCCACCTCTCTCTCTGAGGCCTCCAAAATCCTGGAGAAAACCTGCCCCTGACAAACTTCCCTCTGCCTTTCTGAACCTCACATCTCTCAATTTTGGACGGCAAAAGCCCAAAGAACCAGCCCAAAAGAAGAGAGCTCTGCTCAGAGGAGGCCACACCCCTGCAATGGGAGGGGAAGAGGGGGCGAGCCCAGGGACACCTCTGGGCTGTAAGACAGTTGTCCTCTCACATGCCACATAGCTGTGACAAGATGATATGATCCTTTGTGAATCCCCCCATCCACACAGTGAGGGCTCCATGGAGGAGGCTGTTAGCACGATTAATAACACGATGCTTTCATGGCAGACATGAACTGAAGGAGCCATTATTTTTGCCTTTTTCATCACTGAAACACATCTCTGATTTGGGCTGTGAAGGCAGGGTAAAAATGGGACGCACTTTGTGGTAGTGCCATCCCCTCTCAGGGCCTGTTTCTCCATCTAGAAATGAGGGCTTCGACGAAAACAATGGTTTCCAGACATTTGGATTCCCAGGCCTGGTACCTGGGCCCCAGTGACTCATGTGTGTTTGCTTTACAGGGGCCAGTGGCAGCAGCGTCGTCATGGGAAAGATCGGTGCCCTGCTCGGCTACGCTACCCACAAGTACGTAGATAGCAAGGAGGCAGAGGATGAAGAGTAGCCAGCAGCTCCCAGGACCTCTTCTTCCTCCTTGCCCTAACTCTGCCAGTTAGCATCTAGAAGTTTCCCTAGAACTCATAGATGGGGTCTCACTATGTTGTCCAGGCTGGAGTGCAGTGACTATTCGCGGATGCAATCATAGCACACTGCAGCCTCCAACTCCTAGCCTCAAGCGATCGTCCCACCTCAACCTTACAAGTAGGATTACAAGCATGTACTGACATCTCCCAGAATCTAGAATTTTCTCTGTCACTCTCCCCAAAACCTAGATGAGAAAACGGAATAAAGTTCTCCCAGAAAACACTTTGTCCTGCTGTCAGTCATGTTCGCAGCGAGAAGCCCAGCACAATCTGTCTCTGGCCTGCGCCATCCACACACCCGCATTCCCATTTCCCCTTGAGTCGGCCACAGCCCCCGGAACACAACCAGTCAATTTTGTTTCTGGGCCTTAGCGCATGTTGGTCTCCCTGCCTGGAATGCCTCTGGAAGCTCATCTGCCTGAAAAACTCCCTTCCATCCTTCCAGGCTCAGTTCAGACATCCCCTCCTCTGGACTCCTGCCTAGCAGGGCCTCCTGTCTAAATGGGCAAGCTCGATTCCACAGGGTGCTTGGGGAGGCAGAACTCAGTTTGTTCTCACTGAGAGAAGCTTCCCGCTACTTCTCTGATTAGGCAGAGATGGAGAAGCCAGGTCTCCGTTCTCTCATGATGTGATCACCCTCAGATGGAGAATATAAGGCCAGCCCCTCGCTCTGGGGAAAGGGTGTAACAGCAGCTTTGTGAGAGCTCGGCAAGGCCTCCCTTTCCTCACAGGACTCTTAGGACAGGGAGAACAGTTTGCATATGGAGTTCATAGCCCTTCTGCATAGGAAGGAAAGGACAGCCCAAGCACATAGGAAGCACTCCGTAAACGTCAGTTATGATTGATTAAGGACTTGCATAAACAAAGAGGAAACAGCCAAGTGACAACCAGAAATTAGATCATCTGACTTTGGAGTCAGGGTTTACTCTCTGGGGCTCACAGACCCTATTCTTCCTTTCTTCCAAAGTTGGGCACCAAATTAGGGTCTCTGCTCTCAGAAGAGGCCCCCTCCACTTATTCCCTTGGATAGCATCAAGGCCAGAGAGAGGTGGACAGCTCTGTCCCAGGATTTCAGATCTGAGGCCTCAGCAGTACTCAGGCTAAATGATACTGGAAATGACCAGTTCGTTACAGGGAGACTCTGCCTTCCCCAGGATCGCTTGGGACCAGCCTGCGCAGGATAACTACTTGCCTCCATTCTGCAAGTGACGGCAGGGGCTAACGGCACCACAGTGGATGGGACCCAGTTTCTACCTACTTGGGGCTCATGGTGCACACGTTAGGAACCCCCTCTTTTCCTTCCCTGTCACCACCTCCCCACCCCCATCTCCTTTCACTCATCCTCACCTTTGCCAGCTTTCAGGAACCACAGCCTGTGGCAGATGGGTGAACACACACCAGAATTCAGCATTGCAAGGCGAGAGGTGCTCAATGCACTTTTACTTATTTATTTATTTATTTATTCTTGAGACAGAGTCTCATACTGTTGTCCAGGCTGGAGTGCAGTGGCACGATCTTGGCTCACTGCAGCCTCTGCCTCCTAGGTTCAAATGATTCTCCTGCCTCAGCCTTCCAAGTAGCTGGGATTACAGGCACCTGCCACCACCCTCAGCTAATTTTTGTAGTTTTAGTAGAGAAGGGGCTTCGCTATGTCGGCCAGGTTGGTTTTGAACACCTGACCTCAGGTAATCCACTCCCAAAGTGCTGGGATTACAGGCGTGAGTCACTGCGCCTGGACTGAATGCCTCCCTGGCAACGGCCTTCACAGAGGCACATGGCTGAATCCTGGCCCAGCTTCAGGGATGAGTCACCTCAGACAAGTTATGTACTCTCTTGGGGGTCCCAGCCTCCTTGCTTTTTGGGTTTTTGTTGTTTGTTGTTGTTGTTTGAGACAAAGAATCTTGCTCTGTTGCCCAGGCTGGAGTGTAGTGGTGTGATCTTGGCTCACTGCAACCTCTGCCTCCCGGGTTCAAGCAGTTCTCCTGTCTCAGCCTCCTGAGTAGCTAGGATTATAGGTGTGTGTCACCATCCCCAGATAATTTTTTGTATCTTTAGTGGAGACGGGGTTTTACCATATTGGCCAGGCTGGTCTCCTGACCTCAAGTGATCGGCCCACCTCAGCCTCCCAAAGTGCAGGGACCATAGGCGTGAGCCACCACGCCCAGCCTGCTTCCTTGTTTTCAAAACTAGGGGTGGGGGTGTTAGATATCATGGTCTCCAGAGCTTCCTCTTCTAAAACATCTGCTGAGCCTGAAACACATGCTTCTGAGTCCTCTCAGCCCTGTGAGATCCTGGCTTTCTGAGGATGAATTTTATTTTTGGAAGCAGCCAAAAGCCACTCTGTAGTGCCAACTTTGGTGACTAAAGTGGGTGACAGTGCGGGGAGATGCCATGTTTGGTCAGAAATGAGGGTAACTAGAAACTAGCAGGGCTAGTCTCCACTGTGTCTCTACTAAAAATACAAAAATTAGCTGAGCACGGTGGCGTGTGCCTGAAGTCCCAGCTACTCAGGAGGCTGAGGCAGGAGCATCGCTTGAACTCAGGAGGTGGAGTTTGCAGTGAGCCAAGATCGTGCCACTGCACTCCAGCCTGGGCGACAGAGAAAGACTCTGCCAAAAAAAAAAAAAGTCCAAAAATAGATCCCATCTCTGACTGCCAATGGAGAGGTCCTCCGTCCTCATCACTTTTCTCTGAACCTCAGTTTCCTAGTCTGTAAAATGGGGTTGGACTCTCGTCCAGACCTAGAATGTCTTTCTCAAGTGCTCAAGTTAGGAGTGTCTTGCTCTTAAATCAAGTACTTTAGGGATTTCCTTGTTCTTTGAGGGTCTTCCAGGCCCCCCATTCTCTTGAACCACGGCAGGGGCTCTCACAACTTCATGGTGCTATGTGCAGGTATGACCACCAGGTGGCAGTACAGTCCTATCTTGGAATCCATCAGCCTTCAGCCTAGAGCGCTCCACGATTACCAACAGCCCTGCCTGGGGCTGGCCCCACCCGGGTGACTAGAGACGGAAATGAATAGACCTCGCCCCTGCTGAGCAGCAGGAGCTCCCGAAGCTCACAAGAGTGGTCCCTCAGAGAATCCCTGTAGGGCCCACCTCCTCCTCTCCTCCTCAAGTCCTCAGTCCTACACTTTGGGGATCTCCAAACTCCCGAGCCCAGCACTCAGGACTCTCTGCAGTCAGGTCTCACCTCCAGGCTCACTGCCTGCGCTCCCAGATCTGAGTCACAAGAATGAAAGTTAATGAGAGGAGCCTGCAACGTGCACTTCCTGGCTGGGCAGCAGAGGGGGATGCTGCGAACTGGGCATCACTAGATTCTGCCTGGAAAGAGAGGTTGGGGCCAGCTGAGGGCTGGGGCAACTGTAGCTGGAGGCCTGCGGCTTCCTGTGAAGAACAGGGGAGCCACTTCCTTTAAGCAGATGGCTGGGAGGAGGGGGTGGAAGATGAGGGAGCATGGGCTTCCTGGCTTAGGGAGAGGAAAAGGGGTCCCAGGAAGGCCCCATGAAGAGGCCCAGAGCAGCCTTCTCTTTGCCTCATTCTGGGTCTCCACAGAACAGCAGCTGAGACAAGGGAAGGTCATACTTGTGAAGCTGTGTGCCGTGAGGCCACAGAAAGGATAGTCAGACCAGGGAGCAGGCTCATCTGTAGAGGCCAGTAAAGAAATGGAGTCCTGGTTATTCCAAAAAGCAAGTCCAAGCACATACCCACAGTATCCAAGTCCCAGTCACCAGCCTCAGAAACCAGATGCAAAAGTCCAGCCCCAAGTACCTGGCCTCAAATATCCAGCCCCCATTTCCCAGCTCCAAGCACCAGTTTCCAGAGAAGTGTCCAGTGCGGAATCAGAAGCTGGCAGGGGCCCAGTGGTTCATTATCTGTGTGAACAATGGCATGGCCCCACAGAAAAGCTTTTTTTTTTTGAGACAAATCTTGCTCTATCGCCCAGGCTGGAGTGCAGTGGTGCAATCACAGCTCACTACAGCCTGCAGCTTTGACCTGGTCTCAAGTGATCCTCACACCTCAGCATCCCACTTTGGGATCACAAGCATGGACCACCACAAGCGGCTAGTTTTTTGAGGTTTTTTTGTTTGTTTGTTTTAGATGGAGTCTTGCTCTGTCGCCTGGGCTGGAGTGCAATGGTGCAATCTTAGCTCACTGCAACCTCCACCTCCCAGGTTCAAGCAAGTCTCTCGCCTCATCCTCCTGAATAGCTGGGATTACAGGTGCACACCACCATGCCCAGATAATTTTTGTATGTTTAGTAGAGACAGGGTTTTGCCATGTTGGCCAGGCTGGTCATGAACTCCTGACCTCAGGTGATCTGCCTGCCTTGATGAACCAGTAGAGCTTGCCTCCCAGCACCCACGGCTACCAGAGAACACCGTGGTTTAGCAGCTCTAGGTTCTCATCTGCAGAAGGCGTAGGAGTCTTCACTCAGCCATGATCACTCATCCTCGGAACCCACCAAACTAAGCCCATTTCTCCTTCAGTCTTTCACACTTGGGTCAAAAGCACCTCTAGGTATACAGGTGCCTAGGCCAGACACCTTCCCAAAGGCTTTTCCCCCTAACTTTTCAATGATGGCTCCTTCACTCTTTGGTCTTCACTCAAATGTCACCTTCTCAGAGAAGCCCTCCCTGACCACCTATTTTAAAATAGCCTCCTTCCTGAAAAATCACAGGGGGATAAATTAGTAAAATTAAAAAAAAAAAAAAGAGAGAGAAACAAAATAGCCTCCTTCTTTCTTTCTCTCTACTACAATAATTGCCAACTTGTCTGCACCTTGAAATCACCTGAGAGCTTAAAATTATACTGATACCTGTGTCTCACAGTGTGGGAACAACTTGCTCTAGCATGTCACTCTTTTAATTTTCTGTATAAAGTCAGTAAAGAAATGGAGCCTTGGTTACTCCAAGAAATAGGCCCAAGGATCCAACCTCAAGTACCCAAGTCTAAGTCTCCAGCCTCAGAACCCAGCTCCAAACACCCAAGTCCAAAGTTTTACATATATTTACTCTTTTCATCCTTACAATAATTCTCTTGGGTGTTCTTAGGATTCGCATTTTACAGATGAAGAAATCAAGGTACAGAAAGGTTAAGTAACTTCCCTAAGGCAAACAGCTAGCAAGTGATGAGACAAGGATTTGAATCCAGAGAGTCTGCCTCTGTAGAACAGCACCTGGTATCCAGAGGGGCTCAATAAATAATTGTGCAATGAATGAATGACTTAATCTTAACTCCCTCTGCCTCACTCACCTCAACATTTAATCCATCAACCCGCCAGCCTGTGGATTGTATCTTCTAATTATTTATTGAGTCTGTTCGTGTCTCACTCACGGTAGCCTCCCTCTCATCTAGCTTACTACCTTCCATTCTGGGTCCACTCTTACTCCCGTGTCCACTCCTGTCTGTCTTCCACACAGAGGTAGGAAGATTCTAAAACACTAAGTACCCAGTGGCTGCCCATAGCACTTAGAAGAAAATTCTATTGCCTTACTATGGCCTCCAAGGTCTTAAATAATTTGCTCCCCTAAACCTCCAGAGCTTCATCTCAGTTTCCTTTCCTTTCTCTTCCAGCCTGCTAACCTCAATGCCTTTGCACCACCACTTCCCTCTGCCTGGAACACGTGTTGCTTCAGGAGTCGGTTTGATGTAACTTCTCCAGGGACCTGAGCCCCAATCCAAATTAGACTCCTGGTTATTGCAGCAGCCTGTATCTCACCGTCCCAGAATTCATCATGGCTGCAATTAAAACGATGGCGTGAGCATTTGTTACCATCAGGCTTCCGCTCTAGATTATGAGGACAAGCACAGGGTTCATCTTTCTTTATAGCCAGAACCCAGCACAGCGCCTGGCACACAGGAGACGCCCAATTACTTTGGCTGAGTGGATAGATATACATACAGACGGACGGATGAATGGAAGAGGAGTGATTGAATAAATACACTTTAAAGTGCTCTGGCTGCGTTTCTTAGGGCAGTTATAATGCGCGCAATTCACATGGGCGTCATTTTCACCCTTCGAGGGCCCGCACCCACCGGTGCCCCCGTCGCCTTTCCCAGGCGAGGCCGCTGGGCGGGGCATCCGGGGCTGGCTGAGTGACGTCACAGCGGGCGCGTCCGGAGCCGGCCCCCACTTCCTGATTGGCAAGCGCGTTGCCACACCCACCGCCGCCGCTGTCGGAGTGGATGTGGTGGCCGCGGCAGGCGCCCGGGGAGGCTGGGTGTCCGCGCAGACGGCGTTGGGGCGGTAGGGCGGCCCCGGCCTCAGCGCGTCGGGGTCGCCCAGGGCATGTTCATAAGGCCGGGGAAGCGGAGCCTGGGCGCCGAGCGGTTCGCTAGGCTCGCGCGGTTCTGAGGGCAGTGGGACAGCGGGGAGCACGTGCGCTGCGGCTGGACCGCTCCCCGCGGCGGGCGGTGCACAGGGTGTGACCGAGCCTCCGGGCGCTCGCTGCAGCACGGCTATTTCGGGGCCTCTGACCTCAGCGAGGAAAGTCCCAGAAACACAGCCCCACCCGCCCCCTCAGCCTCCTTGACACTCTCGTCTCTTCCCCGCTACCCCGAACTCAGACCCAGAGATGCTGCGGGGAACTAGGTGCCTGCAGACCTGTTTTCTTGGCCCTAACTCTGTGTGACTCAGAACAGGGTCCGTGCCTCCTGGACGTTAGTCCGCTTGTCTGTAAAATGAAGCGACACCTGCATTAGATGATGCAAGGTATGAAGTACCCTGCACTGGGGGTGCTGGTGCTAGGTGCTCCGGGGTTACTAGTTTCTTCCTGACCCTGCCACTGATGTGCTCTGTGGCTTAGAGCAATTTCACTTAACCTCTTAACCTCGGGGGCCTGGCTCCCCGCTTCCTAGGATGAGTCAATTGTCTTTCTAGCCCCAGGGTCCTGGGAGCCAGGCCTTCTTGAATCACGGAGTTAGCGGCAAGCTAAGAGAAGGCACCGCCTCCTGGTGTCCGGGCTCTCACTTTCCTTCCCTGAGCCCTCACCCTCTTCTTTCCCCACGCTCCCCACCCCCCAGCTCAGAGCCCTCTAGCCTGGTCTCTTGACTTCTCTAAGGTTCCTCTGACAAGTGAGTTTCCTCATCCTCCCTGATGGCTGGAATGAGGTTGTGCCTAAGATAGTTGCACCCCCCCAGAGGCTCTGAGGTTTCAGTCCGCTGGGACTTTAAAGGGCATCCCAGGACAACCTTCCTGTGTGTTCCTACCGAGGGTGAGTCACTCCCCTGCACAAAACCCTTCAGTGACTACGTATGGCCCTCAGGCCACTTGGCAAGACCCACAGGCTACAATACCTAGGTCTCTCTTCTCAGCCAAGCCCTTGGCCAGGCTCTAGCCAGACTCAACTTTGAGCTGTCTTTCTTCTCGCTCAGTGACACAAACCACTGCTGGGATCACTTCTTCCCTGACCCATCCTCTCACCTTTTACCTGGCTAACTCCTCATCCCTGACCATTATGGGAGTGGCTGGATCCTTACCCCTAAGGTGGGTCCCAATTCAGTTGAGAACTAGTGAGTGACTGCTGACCTCACTCAGCACAGCCACTCCCCTCCTTGCCTCCTTCCCTCTGACCCTGTTGAACTTTCAGCTCCTTGAAAATGCAGTCTCTCTCTCCCGCCTCTGGGCCTTTGCACCTGTTCTCTCAGATCCAAACACCCTTCCCTTTCCTACTTGTATTTGTTCTTCAAATCTCAGTTTAGGGCTGGGCATAGTGGCTCACGCCTATAATCCCAGCACTTTGGGAAGCCAAGGTGAGCGGATCACCTGAGGTCAGGAGTTCAAGACCAGCGTGGCCAACATGGCAAAACTCATCTCTACTAAAAATATAAAAATTATCTGGGCACGGTGGTATGCACGGGCAGTCCCAGCTACTCAGGAGGCTGAGGCAGGAGAATCGCTGGAACTTGGGAGGCAGAAGTTGCAGTGAGCCGAGATTGCACCACTGCACTCCAGGTGACAGAGACTCAATTTCAAGAAAAAGGAAAAAAATCTCAGTTTAGAAGTCAGTTTATCTAGGCATAGGAGGTTGGAGTTTCATGATCAGCCCCTGCAGTATGGAGCACACACTTTCCTGGCACTGTTTAATGTCTCCCCATTAGAATGTAAGCTATGGGTTGGCAGTGGTGGCTCACACCTGTAATCCCAGCACTTTGGGAGGCCAAGGTGAGATGATTGCGTGAGGCCAGGAGTTCAAGACCACCCTGGGCAACATAGCGAGACCCCCATCTCTACTAAAAAAAATTTTTTTTGAGACAGAGTTTCAGAAGTTTCACTCTTGTTGCCCAGATGGGAGTGCAATGGCTCGATCTCGTCTCACTGCAACCTCCACCTCCCGAGTTCAAGTAATTCTTCTGCCTCAGCCTCCCAGGTAGCTGGGATTACAGGCGTGCACCACCACTCCCGGCTAATTTTGTAGTTTTTTAGTAGTGATTGGATTTCACCATGTTGGTCAGGCTGGTCTCAAACTAATCTCAGGTGATCCACCAGCCTCAGCCTCCCAAAGTGCTGGGAATACAGGCTTGAGCTGCCATGCCCAGCCTCTACTAAAAATGTTTTTAAATTACCTGGGCATAGTGGCATGCACCTGTAGTCCCAGCTAATTGGGAGGCTGAGGTCGGAGGATCACTTGTGTATAGGAGGTTGAGGCTGCAGTTAAGCCGAGATCAAACCATTGAACTCCAGCCAGGCCAGGCACAGTGGCTTACTCCTGTAATCCCAGCATTCTGGTAGGCCAAGGTGGGCAGATCACTAGGTTAGGAGTTCGAGACCAGCCTGGCCAAGATGATGAAACCCTGTCTCTACTAAAAACACAAAAAAATTAGCTGGACATGGTGGCACGTGCTTGTAGTCCCAGCTACTCAGGAGGCTGGGGCAGAAGAATCGCCTGAACCCAGGAGGCGGACGTTGCAGTGAGCCAAGATCATGCCACTGCAGTCCAGCCTGGGCAACAGAGCAAGACCCTGTCTTTAAAAAAAAAAAAAAAAAAAAAGGCCAAGTGTGGTGGTTCATGCCTGTGATCCCAGCACTTTGGGAGGCTGAGGTGGGCTAATCACAAGGTCAGGAGATCAAGACCATCCTGGCCAACACTGTGAAACCCCATCTCTACTAAAAATACAAAAATTAGCTGGGCATGGTGGTGCATGCCTGTAATCCCAGCTACTAGGGAGGCTGAGGCAGGAGAATCACTTGAACCAGGGAGTCAGAGGTTGCAGTGAGCTGAGATTGCGCCACTGCACTCCAGCCTGGGTGACAGAGAGAGACTCTGTCTCAAAAAAAAAAAAAAAAAAAATTAGCTGGTCGTGGTGGTGGGCACCTGTAATCCCAGCTGCTCTGGAGGCTGAAGGAGGGAGAATCGCTTGAATCTGGGGGGCAGAGGTTGCAGTGAGCTGAGATTGCATCACTGCATTCCAGCCTGGGCGACAGAGTGAGACTTCATCTGAAAAAAAAAAAAAAGATGTAAGTTACAGGAGGGTAAAGATGCCTTGTCACTGTATCTCCTAATGACAATGATGGCCACAGGCCCTGGCCCCAAATAAAGTCTCAGTAGGAGTTTATTGAATTAATGAGTGAGTGAATCTCTACCCAGTGCTTGTCCAGTCCCTGCTTACATACCACCATTTGTAATTAGAAGGCCTCTAATTCCTGCCCACCCCAACCATTGCCCAAGAGACTTCCTGAAGCTGAGGCCCAGGGATAGTGATTACCTTGCCTGAGGTACTTGGTGCAGAGCCAAGACCTGCTCAGCTGTCTTCAGGGCATGTGTAGGCTCGCCTGGCCTTGAAGGAGCCCCTAGGTGTCAGCACTGGCCAGATCCCCAACAGCCTGGATCCATTTGAAGGTCTGGGACTTGAGACGTCATCACAGTCCGTTTCCCGTTTGCCCAGGAGCAGCTAATCAGCATCTGCTGAAGACAGGGACAGCAGGTCCCCGTATGGGAGTGGAGAAGCTAAGAAGGAAGCGCTTTCAGGTGGCACTGGACTTCTATTATCTCATTCAACCCCATGCCAGCCCTGTAAAGCAGGAGTTGCTGGTCCCATTTTACAGATGCACAAACTGAGGTGCTAGTTACCTAAGATAGCACGGCAAGACAGTGGCAAAGCCAGGCCTGCCTGACCTCTTTCCTCTGCCCCTCAGCTTGGTGCCTCTCATCTACCTGCCCTACTTCCAGGCCAGTCCTTTCCTAAGCCTCCTGAGGTCCTGAAGTGTCCTGTGGCTTTTGTTCCCCAAGCTGGGTCCCGCCCACAGTCAGGACTCACCGGCTGTGCTTTGGCAGCAGCCAAGAGCTGGCTGAATACCAGGAGTCATCCCTTCCTTCTGTACTTGGTCACTCCTTAAAACTACAGGGGGACCCAGACCAAATTAGGCAGTGGCCAAGGAGGTGTCTTGTAGAGGCCAAGCCCCTGAAACTAGGCCGGGCCACCTATTCGCTATATCGCCTTCAGTCAGTTCCTTTCCTTCATGTTGCCTCAACTTACCATCTATAAAGGGGGTGAATTACCCTTTCTCAGGGCCCCTGTGTGCCAGGATTCAGGAAAGCTGCTCTCCTCTCTGCCAGGCCACCTCACCTTTGCACCTTCACCTTGAGGAATAGAGCCCGCCCCCCACGCCCACCAGGGTCCCTTTGGTGGCAGAACTCCAGCATAAACTGCACATAACCTGATTGCTAATGAAGGCCACAGATCCGGGACTGGGCAGGCACTGGGTTGGGGCCCAGCTCCACAGCTTCAGCCTGTTCCTGCTGGGGAACAGACTCTGTCATCATGTCTGCTTCCTCTTCTTTCTGTGGCCTTTGCAGAGCCATTTCCCAGGGGTTCTGCCTCTCCTCCCTCCTATCTCTGTCCTCCGACCCTTCTTCCTCGCACAGTGTTTATCTGCACCTACTCTGGGCCTGGCACTTGGCTCATAGAGCTGAATAAGCTCAGGGCCTGTCCTTGCAAAGCTCACAGTTAGGTAGGGGGAAATGGACAAGGAAACCATGTTACAATGTATTCACCCATCCCAAATCCTATTGCCCTCCCTGCCGCTGCCCTCGCCCCTGCAGTCTGCGCTCCACGCAGTTAGCCGAGTGATCCTGTTAAAACGGGGGCAGAACATGTCACTCTTCTGCTCAACCCCCACCCCCATGGCTCCTGGTGTCAGAGGAAAAGCCGGTGTCCTTGCTGTGACCTACAAGGCCCTGCATGATCTACCTCACCGCCTCCCACTTTCTGCTGTGGTCACTCCCTTCCAGCTGCACTGGCCGCCTTGCTGTTGTCTGCATGCCAGGCATGCTCCTGCCTCAGGCCTCTGCATTCGCCCTTGGTCCTGCCAGGCCTGTTTTCCCCCAGGTAGCCACGTGGTCTCCCTCCCTTCACTCAGGTATCTCCCCCTCCTCCAGGGGCCTTCCCTGGCTGCGCATCCAAATATTACCCCTTAGTTGCCTTCTGTTCTTTTACCTGCTTTTTTTTTTTTCTTAGCCACTACCAAATGACATGTAATTATTGATTTTCTTTTCCCCTACAAGAGGTCTCCTGAGGTTCCCCACCCCTAAAAACAAACAACAAAGGACAGAAAGAGAGAGAAAGAAAAAGAATGCCAGAAAAATTCTGAAAAAATAAAGAAAAGGCAACATTCACCTGACTACTATACAATATTCAAAGCCTCAAAAATTAAAACAACTTAGGGCCGGCACAGTGGCTCACGCCTGTAATCCAGCACTTTGGGAGGCCAAGGCAGGTGGATCACTTGAGGTCAGGAGTTCAAAATCAGCCTGGCCAACATGGTGAAACCCCGTCTCTACTAAAAATACAAAAATTAGCCAGGCGTAATGGAGGGCACTTGTAATCCCAGCTACTCGGGAGGCTGAGGCAGGGGAATTGCTTGAACCCGGGAGGCGGAGATTGCAGTGAGCCGAGATTGCACCAGTGCACTCCAATCTGGGTGACAGAGTGAGATTCAGTCTCAAACAAAACAAAACAAAAAATAATAATTAAAACAACTTGGTTTGGTTCAGGAAGAGACAAACAGACCAATGGGCTAGAATAGAAAGTCCAGAAATAGACCTAATTGCACACGGGAATTTAGTATTTGATAAAAGTGGCCTCTCAAAGTGGAAAATGGACTCTAATAAGTGGTGTTGGGACACCTAGGTAGCCAACTAGGAAAAAAAAAATTAAATCTGTGGCCCACACTGAGCACCTGGATGAGCTCTAAAGGGATAAAATATTTAAATTTTAGGCTGTGTGCTGTGGCTCATGCCTGTAATTCCAGCACTTTGGGAGGCCGAGGCGGGTGGATCACATGAGGTCAGGAGTTTGAGACCAGCCTGGCCAACATGGTGAAACCCTGTCTCTACTAAAAATACAAAAATAATTAGCCAGGTATGGTGGCGGGCACCTGTAATCCCAGCTAATCGGGAGGCTGAGGCAGAGAATTGCTTGAACCCGGGAGGTGGAGGTTCCAGTGAGCCGAGATCGCACCACTGCACTCCAGCCTGGGTGACAGAGCAAGACTCTGTCTCAAAAAAAAAAAAAAAAAAAAAATTAGCTGGGCATGGTGGTGTGTGCCTGTAATTCTAGCTACTTGGGAGGCTGAGGCAGGAGAATTGCTTGAACCAGGACCTGGGAGACGGTGGTTGCAGTGAGCCAAGATCATGCCACTGTATTCCAGCCTAGACTACAGAGACTCCATCTCAAAAAAACAAATTTTTTTTTAATTTTAGAAAAATTAAAAGAAAATCATAAAGACACTAGAGGAAAACATGGGGGAACTTATAATCTCATAGTGGGGAAAGTTTAACCATGACTCAAAAATCAAAAAGTCATAAAAAAAAAAAAGTTGATAGTCAACTATATAAAAATCAAAAACTTCTGCATGGAAAAACACTATAAATCAATGCATAAGAGAAATGACAAACTGGGGGAAAATATTTGCAGCTCTGATCACAGACAAGGAAACATCTCACTCATTTAGAAAGAATTCCTGGAAATTGACTGAAAGGACCAACAATCTTACAGAAACAGAGTCCTAGCATATGAACTGACAGTTCCCAGAAAAGCAAATCTAAACCACTCTTAAATACACGAAGAGAAGCTCAAACTCAAAAGAAATGCAAACCAGAAAAACTAGCCTAGGATATTGCTACAGTTTGAACATTATGCCCCAAGAAGCAGGTGCTAGAAACTAAATCCCAGTGCAGTAGTGTTGGGAGGCTGGGCCTAAGGGAGGTGTTTAGGTCGTGAGGGTTCCACCTCATGAATGGGTGGGTGGTGCTGTTACAGCAGGAGTCGGTTTGTTATTTTGGAAACGGGTTCATCATAAAAGGGCAAGTTCAGTTCCCTCTTCCCCTCTCTCACCCTCTCTTTGCCCTTCCACCATGGGACAACCCAGCAAGAGGGTCCACGCCAGATGTGGGCCCCACGATCTTGGAATTCCCAGCCTCCAGAACTGTGAGCCAATACATTTCTGTTTGTGATTAATTATCCATTCTGTGGGATTTTATTATAGCAGCACAAAACGGACTAAGATACCATGTCTTAACAGTCTGGCGACAAAAAAAAAAAAAAAAAGTTGAATAACATATTCTGTGGGCATTTCTTTTTTTCTTTTCCTTTTTTTTTTTTTTTTTTTTTTGAGACCGAGTCTCGCTCTGTCTCTAGGCTAGAGTGCAGTGGTGAGATCTCAGCTCACCGCAACCTGTGACTCCCAGGTTCAAGCGATTCTCCCACCTCAGCCTCCCGAGTAGCTGGGGTTACAGGCATGCACTGCCACACTCAGCTAATTTTTGTATTTTGAGTAAAGACGGGGTTTCACCATGTTGGCTAGTATGGTCTCAATCTCCTGACTTTGTGATCCACCTGCCTCAGCCTCCCAAAGTGCTGGGATCACAGACGTGAGCCACCGCGCCCAGCCCTGAGGCCATGTCCATGAGGAAATAGTACTACTCTCACACATGTTCTCACACACAACTCTCACACATGTGAATATAATTGGTAAAAGGGCATTTTGGCAAAATCTATCAAAATGCATTCAGATAACATACTTCTGGGAATTTATGCTTCAGACAGACTTGTATGAGTAATAAATAATGCATGTATAAAGTTGTTCTCTGCAGCACTGTTTGCAATCATCAATTTTGGTAACAACCCAACTGTCCATTAGTAAGGGGCTAGATTAGGTAGAACACAATCC
>CAUYQU010075215.1:0-20827 GCA_963574635.1 Cheracebus regulus
TGTAGATTATGTCTTTTCACATAATCCCATAGTCATTGGAGACTTTATTTCTTTTCACTCTTTTTTCTATAATATTTCCTTCTCATTTTATTTCATTTATTTGATCTTTTGTCTCTGATATCCTTTCTTCTGCTTGATTGATTTGGCTGTTGAAACTTGTATATACTTCACTAAGTTCTCATGCTGTGTTTTTCAGCTCCATCAAGTCATTTGTGTTCTTCTCTAAGCTGGTTATTCTAGTCAGCATTTCGTCTAACCTTTTTTCAAGGTTCTTATTTTCTTTTTATCGGGTTAGAACATGGTCTTTTAACTCACAGAAGTTTGTTATTACCCACTTTCTGAAGCCCACTTCTATCAATTCATCAAATTCATTGTCTGTCTTTTTTTGTTCCCTTCATGGTGAGGAGTTGTCATCCCTGGGAAGAGAAGAGGTGTTCTTTTTTTTTTCCCCATCTTCATGGATTTATCTCCCTTTGATCTTTGAAGTTGGTGATTTCAGGAAGAGTCTCTGAGTGAACTTTTTTTCTGTTGAAGTTGGAGCTATATCTTTTTTGGCCTGTAGAGGGTGTTGCTGGGCTCTCTCGGGTTCAATTGGGTTGTTGGTCCTTCCCTGAAGTTTGTTTGCAGGTGAGATTGGCCCTGCATTCCCAGTGGCATCTCTCCTAGAGCTTGATTTTCCTGGTTGGGGTCAAACTGGTGTATTTGCTGCCAAGCTCTCTAGCAAGGGCTTCAGTTTGAGTTCTGTGGAGGTGGGGCCTGTCAGGACTTATGGTTTGTTTCCCTGCTTTCAACTCTGCCTCCCTTTGTGGGGTGGTCCATCCCGCTGGTGTTAGTCCAAACTTCCACCCAGGTCTGTGTGATGGTTTGCCACCTGGCAGGAGATGCTGCTCAGATTTGCGTTGACAACCCACAGTGCCCCACCATCTGGCAGGGCTCTCGTGGACTGTGAGTTGTAAGATAGATGAGGTAAGCACAGGATCTGAATTGGAGCACCAAGGGGTTGAAGTCCCCCACAGCCCTCAGAGCCGACTTTTATGTTTCAGGTAGGGATGCACATCACCCATCTTGATTTGACCCCCTGGGCGGCTCTCACCCTGCACCCTGTGGTTTCTTCCCTGGGTTGTTTTCAGTGCCCTATCAGTCCCACCAAAATGAACCCAGTACCTCATTTGGAATTATGAAGTCCTCTAGCCCTCTGTCTCATTCGCTGGGAGCTGCATTCCGGTGTTGCCTTCTCACGGCTGTCTTGGTGCCCCTCCTTGAACAGGTTTTATTTACCCAATTCCTGTACCCCCAATGTATCTAGAACATAACTAACTTGCTTTTGATTTTACAGGCTCATAGGAAAAAAGGACTTGCCTTGTCTCAGATGGGACTTTGAACTTGGACTTTTGGGTTAATGCTGAAATGATTAAAACTTTGGAGATATTTGGGAAGGCATGATTTATTTGGAAATGTGAAAGGTACATGAGATTTGGGAGGGGCCAGGGCAGAATGATATGGTTAGGCTTTGTGTCCTACCCAAATATCATCTTGAATTTTAATCCTCACATGTCAAGGGAGAGACCAGATGGAGGCAACTGCATCATGGTGGTGGTTTCCCCCATGCTGTTCTTGGCATAGTGAGTAAGTTCTCATGAGATCTGATGATTTTAGAAGGGGCTCTTCCTTCTTCACTTGGCATTGCTCCTTCCTGCTGCCTTGTGAGGAAAGTGCCTTGCTTCTCATTTGCCTTCTGCCATAATTGTAAGTTTCCTGAGGCTTCCCCAGACATGCTGAACTGTGAGTTATGCAAACCTTTTTCCTTTATAAATTACCCAGTCTTAAGCAGTTCCTTATAGCAGTATGAAAACAGATTAATACAAGACCCAATGGCTTCACTGCTGAATCCAACCAAACACTAAGGAACTAATACCATTCCTACTCAAACTATTCCCAAAATAGAGGAGGAGTGAATTCTTCCAAACTTATTCTGTGAGGCCAATATTACCCTGATAGCAAAATGAGATGATGGTACATCAAAAAAAGAAAACTACAAGCCAATATCACTGATTAATACTGATGCAAAAATTCTAAGCTAAATACTGGAAAATTGAGTTCAATAACACATTAAAAATGTTTGTCATGACTAAGGGAGATCTATCCTAGGACTACAAAGATTCTTTGACATACGCAAAGCAGTCCATGGGATCTATTCTAGGAATGCAAAGATGATTTGACATATACAAATCAGTATATCAACAAAATGAAGGAGAAAAACCATATAATCATTTCCATTGATGATGGAAAAGCATTTGATAAAATTCAACATCTCTTCATGATAAAAACCTCAAAAAACTTGGTATAGAAGAAACATACTTCAACATAACAAAAGTCATATATGACAGATCCACCTAATATCATACTGAATGAGGAAAAACTGAAAGCCTTTTCTCTAAGATGTGGAAAACAACAAGAAGTTTGACTTTCACCACTGTTATTTTACATTGTCCTGGAAGTCCTAGCTTAAGCAATTATACAGGAGAAAGAAATAAAGGTCAAATTGGAAAGGAATAAGTCAAATTATTCTTGTTTGCAGATGATAGATCTTATATTTGAAAAAAACAAAAGACTCCACTAAAAAAAAAAAAACGATTAGAACTGATATATGGATTCAGTAAAGTTACAGAATACAAAATCAACACATAAAAATTAGTAGCATTTCTATATGCAAACAACAGACAATCAGAAAAATCAAGAAAGTAAACCCATTTACAATAGCTTCAACTAAAATTAAATACCTACTTATGAACTTAAGGAAATGAGAGCTCTCTACAATGAAATCTATAAAACATTGATGCAGGGAATTAAAGAGGACAAAAAACAATTGGAAAGATATTCCATGTTCATGGATTGGAAGAGTCATTATTGTTAAAATGTCCATTCTACTGAGAGCAATTTACAGATTTAATAAAATCCATATCAAAGTACCAAAGACATTCTTCACAAAACTGGAAAGCAGTCTCAAAATTTATATGAAACCACAGAAGACCCAGATTAGCCAAAGCTATCCTAAGTAAAAAGGATAAAACTGGAGAAATCCCATTACCTGACTTCAAATTACACTATGGAGGTATAGTAACCAAAGTGGCCTGGTACTGTGATAAACACAGACACATCAACCAAAGGAAATAATAGAGAACCCAGAAATACATCCAAACACTTACAGTATACTCATTTTTGACTCAGTTACCAAGAAAGGACAAGTCTCTTCAATAAATGGTGCTGGTAAAACTGCATATCCATGTGCAGAAGAATAAAACTAGACCTCTATTTCTCACCATATACAAAAATCAATCAAAATGTTTCTCTTGATTGAGAATAATAAATGGTGCTGGTAAAACTGCATATCTATGTGTAGAAGAATGAAACTAGACCCCTATCTCTCACCATATACAAAAATCAATCAAAATTGTTTAAAGCCTTACCTTTAAAACCTCCAACTATGTAACTACCACAAGAAAACATTGGGGAAACTCTCCAGGACTTTGGACTGGGCAAGGATTTATTGAGTAATACTCCACAAACACAGGAAATGAAAGCAATTTGAACACATGGGATTAAAGTTAAAGAGCTTCTGTGCAGCAAAGGAAACAACAAAGTGAAGATACAATCTATATCATGGGATAAAATGTTTGCAAACTACCCATTTGACAAGGGAATGGGCAAAAGATCTGAATAGACATTTCTCAATAGAAGACATACAAATGACTAACAAGTATATGAAAAAGTGATCAATTAACATCATTGATCATCAGAAATATATATCAAAACTACAATTAGATATAATCTCACCTCAGTTCAAATGGCTTTTATGCAAAAGACAGGCAATAACAAATGCTGGTGAGGATCTGGAGAAAAGTGAACCATTGTACACTGTTGGTGGGAACGTAAATAGTACAACCACTATGGAGAATAGTTTCTAGGCTTCTCAAAAAACTAAAAATAGAGCAGCAATGCAATCCAGCAATCTCATTCCTAGATATACACCCAAAAGAAAAGAGATCACTATATCAAAAAATATACCTCACTCTCATATTCATTGCAGTACTATTTGCAATAGCCAAGATTTGGAAGCAACTTAAGTGTCTATCAACAGATGAAAGGATAAAGAAAATGTTGTACATACACACAATCGAGTATTATTCAGCAGCCTTAGACAGAATGAGATCCTGTCATTTGCAACAACACAGATGGAACTAGAGGTCATTATGTTTAGTGAAATAAGCCAGGCACAGAAAGACAAACTTTGCATGTTCTCACTTATTTGTGGGAGTTAAAAATAAAACAAATGAATTCATGGAGGTGGAGAGTAGAAGGATGTTTACCAGAGGCTGGGAAGGATAGTGGGGGTGTTGGGGGAAAAGTGAAGATTGTTAAGGGGTACAAAAAATAGCTAGAAAGAATAAGACCTAGTATTTGATAGCACAACAGGGTTACTATAGTAAAAAATAATTTAACTGTTCATTTAAAAATAACTTAAAAAGGATTATAAAGCATTCTATTATAAAGACACATCTATGCATGTGTTTATTGTGGCACTGTTTACAATAGCAAAGACTTGGAACCAATCCAAATTTCCATAGACTGGATAAAGAAAATGGGGCACGTATACACCATAGAATACTACACAGCCATAAAAAAGGATGAATTCATGTCCTTTGCAGGAACATGGGTGAACCTGGAAACTATCATTCTCAGCAAACTGACAAAAGAACAGAAAACCAAACACTGCATGTTCTCACTCATAAGTGGGAGCTGAACAGTGAGAACACATGGACACAGGGAGGGGAACATCACACACTGCGGCCTCTCAGGGAGTGATGGGCTAGGGGAGGGATAACATGGGGGTGGAGGCTAGGGGAGGGATAGCATTAGGAGAAATACCTAATGTAGATAATGGGGTGATGGATGCAGCAAACCACCATGATACGTGTATACCTATGTAATAAGCCTGCAAATTCTCCACATGTACTCCAGAACTTAAAGTAGAATTAAAAAAGAAAGTATAATTGGATTGTATGTAATGTAAAAGATAAATGCTTGAGAGGATAGGGACCCTAGTTATATTGATGCAATTATTATGCATTGCATACCTGTATCAAAATATCTCATGTACTCCAGGAGATACCCCATATGTAAATATATTCACCTACTATGTACCCACAAAAATTAAAAATAAAAAAAAGAAATGCTGCAAGTCTACAATTCTTTACTGGGCTTATTTACATATGAAGTAGGGACTATATTTATATATGCTTTGTTATCTTATTTTTATTAATGTGGATTTTTTTTTTTTTTTAAATTATACTTTAAGTTCTGAGTTACATGTGCAGATCTTGCAGGATAGTTGCATAGGTACACACATGCCATGGTGGTTTGCTGCATCCATCCCCCTGTAACCTACATCAGGCATTTCTTCCAATGTTATCCCTCCCCAGCCTCCCCACCCTGCACTATCCCTCCCCTATCCCCCCACCCCCAACAGACCCCAGTGTGTGATGTTCCCCTCCCTGTGTCCATGTGTTCTCATTGTTCAACACCCACCTATGAGTGAGAACATGTGGAATCTGGTTTTCTGTTCTTGTGTCAGTTTGCTGAGAATGATTGTTTCCAGATTCATCCATATTCCTACAGAGGACATGACCTCATCTTTTTTTATGGCTGCATAGTGTTCATGGTGTATATGTGACACATTTTCTTTATCCAGTCTTATCATTGATGGGCATTTGAGTTGGTTCCAAGTCTTTGCCATTATGAATAGTGCTGCAGTAAACATACATGTGCATGTGTCTTTATAGTAGAATGATTTATAATCCTTTGGGTATATACCCCATAATAGGATTACTGGGTCAAATGGTATTTCTATTTCTAGATCCTTGAGGAATCGCCACACTGTCTTCCATAATAGTTGAACTAATTTACGCTCCTACCAACAGTGTAAAAGTGTTCCTATTTCTCCACATCCTCTCCAGCATCTGTTGTCTCCAGATGTTTTAATGATGGCCATTCTAACTGGCACAAGATGGTATCTCATTGTGGTTTTAATTTGCATTTCTCTAATGACCAATGATGATGAGCATTTTTTCATATGTTTGTTGGCCAAATGTCTTGTAAATGTGCATAAATGTCTCCTTTTGAGACACGTCCGTTCCTATCCTTTGCTCACTTTTGGATGGGGTTTTCTGTTTTTTCTTTTTCCTTGTAAATTTTCTTTAGTTCTTTGTATTTCTGGATATTAGCCCTTTGGTGGGTAGATTGCAAAATTTTTTTCTCATTCTGTGCACTTTCTGTGGGAGCTACAATCCTGAGCTGCTAGTAGTTGGCCATCTTCTGGATGTAGGATTATTAACTGCAGTCAGCATGCTCTGTAGACAACCTGCAGAACAGACTACTTCTGCACTACAGAAACCTTCACTCTCCGTTCAACATCCCTCCACCTTCTAGTCATACATTTCTATGACTTCAAGTTTACAAACTATGTTCTCCCTCACACACGCCGGAGAGTAAATGCAATGCATCTTCCCTCAGAGGATACACGTGTGTGCGTGCGCGAGGCTGAGGAAGGGTGGCTGTCCTTGGCCCCGAGAAGTGGGCTGAATCAGTTAAAAAATTAAACTCTGCTCTGAGGCTAACCTGGAACAGCCCTGGATTGGGTTTGAGGCTCAGACTATTTCAGACTTTTCAGGCCTCAGCTGTCTCTAAATGCATCCCTTCAAGCACCGCTTCCTGACAGCAGGGTTCTGGCTGTTTGGGCGGGACAGAGGTTACCTGGTCCCACCTTGGTTTCGGACCGCAATCTGGGGTGGCGCTTCTCCCGTGTGTTCACCTGTGAGTTTCTGATTTGTGTTTGTTTCTTTTGTTCCCAACAGGTCGATATACGTACTGAGCCACAGGGAGAGTGAGCTTCCTTCCGATGTGCTGTGCCCTTCTATAATCCTACTGCACACAAAGCACAGTGACCATGTACTTTTTGGCTAGAATGAGCTAATGCCGTGAGTTCGTTCTCAAAATCACCTGACCTCTGTGAACAGTGGAGTGTAGGGAGACACGACTGGGGCACCTGTGCCTTGACACCCCATTTTCTTCTCCTGCTCCTCTATAATGTCTTTGCTATGGAAGCACCTTCTTAGGACTTCAGAGTGGAAACTGCTGCAGGGCCCTTCTCATGCATCCCAGCGGGCAGCATGAGCAAGGACTGCCAGTGATGCACTCCAAGCCACGTTTTACCTCATCAAGCGCACTATGCATCTGCCAGACATGGGTGGGGCCTCAATACTGCTTGACAGTTTGTGAAGCGCTCCAGAATTCTGGACAGAATCATGAAGCTTTCATGGACTGCACCAGTGCTGTCCTGCCCTGTACCATCCCTTCACACTCATCCCCACACACCGGATTTTTGCCCCTACAGCTGATGGGACCCACACAAAGGGCAGATGGCAGCCCTGTTGTAGGCTATGGAGCCGCACAGTCTAAGAGACATCACTTCCCCCGCAGACAGCATGGTGCCCATAGGCTCTCCGCAAACTTCTTTGCTCATTACTGATGAGTCTGACACATTTGATTGAAGTCTTAACCCATCCTTTCATCTTTATCATCTAGCATATGGAAGAGTGTACACAGAAGAGAACATGGCCAGGTTGGCTGGCTCATGCCTATAATCCCAGCAACCGAGGAGGCGGAGGTGGGAGGATCACCTGAGCCCAGGAATTCAAGGCTGCAGTGAGCTGTGACGGTAGCACTGCACTCCAGCCTGGGAAACAAAACAAAAAGGTTCAATGAAAAGTCTAACACTCTCACAAGAATTATGTCTTCCAGGTGCTTCACTTTTCTTCCTATTGAGAAAAATTTCTGTAGCAGACTGCAGTTTGAAAATACTCTGCTGCTTAAATCATAAAGTTTAAAGGTAGTATGAAGAAAAAAAAATCCTGGATTAGTAGAGTTATAGAATCTGGTGTGACAACTTGGCATTTGGGATTTCTGGCAGAGTCCAGTTTTACAGCCCTGTTAACGGCTATAACAAGAGGGTGTACTAGGAATGCCAGCACTTCTCATCCAAACAAAATCTTGAAATGTGACGAGGCACAAAAGTCTCGCTGAACATGTCAGAAATCCTGCTGCGTTTTTCCCTGCACCTCCTCCACCGATTCACTACCTGCTCTTTGCCATCGTGAAATCTCTCACACCTACACTGCACTGGAAGGAAGAAACGACGCTGCTGCTTCTCTTGCTTTAGGGTAGTCTCAGCTATTGCATGCGACTATCAGTGATTCCCATTGCTCTGTGGAAGCACTTCTGCTAGCACACCACACTCTTAGCCCCTCAATGCAGTTCCCACACCTTCTCACAGGAGTCAATTCTGCAACTTCCGGGAATTTTGTTAGCCAGTTTACTCATTGCTGGTGGCTTGAAGTCAGACATAGTGGGAAAGTGACAAATGCTACAAATCAAACCTCTTGGCTGTGGAGAGCCAGCTGTGAAGCACTGACTAATATACCACCACCTGGATACTTTCCCCTTATTCTTTAAGCTCCACCTAAAACATCACATCACTTGTGAACCAATGTAATGTCAATGGCCCTGTGTGCATCTGTTACAATACCCCACTGAGTTCCATGACGTATCATGTGCTCTTCTTCCTGGGGCCCTTGAAGGCCCCATGCTAACGGCCATGCCTGCTGATGCAGGTGTCCCACCTCACAATGGGCCTAGCAGTGCTGACTGGGTAAGGAAGCATGTGAACACATACCTGTGTGCCTACTCTGACTGAGTCACAGAGATGTGCACAGGAAAGCCAATTCATCAGTACTAACATATCTTCTAATGCAGCTTAAACAGCAACGTATACATGTTCTACAAGAAAAAAAAATCTGATGGTCTTAGGAACTTTTCAACATGAATAAACATTAAATTTCTGCTTACTTCAGGGACTATGAGAATTCAGATTTAAGTGCTGTCAAGGCATTTCTATTTTCGTTTTTTTAGACGGAGTTTCATGCTTGTTACCCAGGCTGGAGTACAGTGGCGCGATCTCAGCTCACTGCAACCTCCGCCTCCCAGGTTCAAGCAATTCTCCTGCCTCAGCCTCCCGAGTAGCTGGGATTACAAGTGCCTGCCACCACGCCCAGCTAAATTTTCTATTTTTAGTAGAGATGGGTTTTCACCACATTGGCCAGGCTGGTCTCGAACTCCTCCTGACCTCAGGTGATCCACCCTCCTTGGCCTCTCAAAATGCTGGGTTTACAGGCGTGAGCCACTGCGCCCAGCCACGGATGTCAAGGTATTTCTTCTTGGGATAATGTAGAAGACAAAGATGATTGTCAGCTCACTGGAGAAAGCTGGCCCCTGTGTCCTGTGAGACTGAGATGGCGGAACTTCAGGTGGTATGCTCAGACTTCCACATTCAGGGATCCGGGGAGGCTCTCACCTGCTACATTCTAACCCCATCTGCTTGAGTCACCTCAAAATTCACATAAATAAGTGTGAGGCAGCAATCCACCATCAGTCAGCAGGTCAGGAGACCAGATCTTCACCTTAAGCAGCCTCAGACCTATGTGGCTGACTGAGTCCAGCATCCACAAATGCAGCTTGGTTAATTGAGCTGTAAAGTTCTCTTTCTACTGGTTTCAGGTAATATTCTCAGAAAGGTAAAACTCCTCTGGCCAACTCCTACAAGGGAACCTGATCCTCCTTGAGGCTGGAAGCAGGGCACAGGGTCCAGAAGCCAAGATCCTCACAGAGGCACATGCCACACCTCCTACTCCAGAGAGCACTCAAGTATTGCAGTGAAGAGATGCCAGGCAGTATGCAACAGTGAATGAAACAGAAGAAACAAGTTCAAGGTCTTTGATGGTTAAGATGTGAGTGGAAATGATGAAAACTGGCACCTCTGTGTTACCATCTATGCTCTTATTCCCCAAACATTAATCATTAATTTCATTTTTGTGCCTTATTTTTCCCACTTGATCAAAATGATGTTACGGTAACACCTATCCATCTGTGCTGAGGCAGAGAGGTATTGCCATGTAAGTGTGCTTTGCCTGCCAGGGCTGTGGGAACCACCCCAGGCCAAAAGCAGAGTGTCTTCTCCTTTCACTGGCTATGGGCAGCCCTGAGTGGGGCAGGCTGGGGCCACATGCACTCCTATTATCCCTCAGCCCGTGCCTCTTCTTAGGTAGTATGAACAGAAAGAAGACATACAGCTGTGCCTTCCTGCTCTGCCTGAGCCCACCCAGTCAAAGGTGCAAGCCTCTCCCTTGCTTTCTCCTTTCTCTCCTCTTGTTGAGGTATGGCCCCATCCTTGGAGCATCTTTGCTGTCCCCACTGGTCTGAAGCTGACATTCATTCACATCTCTCTCCAAAGAATGCAGAGCCACTAATCTTAGCTGGAACTTCCTAGCCAGACCAGAAAGGCTGCTTCCTGGCCTTTCCCAAACACTCTCTTCCTTGGGATCCTGACCATGAAAACCCACTGTGGACAATGACATTCCCTACTCTCTCCCCAGAGAGTCACCAGCTGGTCATCACTACCATGGATCTGCCTCATTAGGGGACTTGGGCCACATGGTCTGGCCACTCATGTTAGGACTTCTATAGCAAGGCCGTGCCATGTGTAAGTGTCTTACAGACACTTACACAAAGGCTACATGAGCCACACCACTAAGATATATCTTCAGTTTATTCTTTTTCTTATTATTACTAGAGATAAATAAAACATTATCTAAAATATTGGGGCAATGGTGTTAACATTTTTCTTGTTGAAACTAGTTACCAGAATAAAGAAAAAATATCAAAAACAACTGAGGTGATTTGTACCTTCTTTTGGCCTTGTTTATTATTGTCAAGAACTATAAACACATCTCCAAAAAAGACAGCAAGGAAGAAGACAAAAAATTAATAAGCTGGGAGAAGCAAGAACTAAATAAATATGAGAATTACTGGCAATGCAATTTAGCCTTAATTTACTGAATGTTATTCTAATAACTGAAATATGCATACTTCCCATGAAGGTAAATTAATTTACACCTAATCACCCATAGGATCAGCCTGGTTTAATGATTGCTATTCCCACTCTCTTTCCAATAGCAACTATAAGCCATGAATGGGTCTTCGGTCCTATTCTATCTTAAAACGATGTGATGAATTTTTATGGAAGTGTTTAAAAAAACTTGCAAAAAGCTATAGCAGTCTTTCATGTATGCTTAGAAGAGATAACAACTCTTGTAATATAAAAACAGAGTGTAATAATTCTTGTGAAGAGATATTTGTACCTTAGTCATCTGAAGATCCTGTAGCTGTTGTTGCCAGGTGAGAATAGTTTCTAATCGGCAAATCCAAATATTGATGTTTCCCACTAATACAGACTTCCCTACTCCTCTAATAAGAATGCAGAGGGTGGAGCTTAGGTCTTGCAGAAGATCTTTGATTAGGCGAGGATTGTGGTGGTCATCAAGAACTGGAATAAATAAAAATAAAACTATGGATGGATACAGTTAACCAACACTTTAAAAAATAATCTAGTTTCACAACCCAAACGTCCACTGACAGATGAATAGACAACACGTGATCAATACATGAAATGGTTTATTATTCAGCCTTAAAAAGGAGGGAAATTCTGACATATGCTTCAGCATGGATGAAACTTGAAGACATTACACAAAGTGAAATAAGCTAGTTACAAAAGGACAAACATTATATAACTCCACTTATATGAGGCACACAGAGTAGTCAAATTCATAGAGACAGAAAGCTGAATGATGATTACCAGGGGCTAGGGGAGGAGTATTGGGGAATCAGTGTTTAATGTCATAGAGTTTCAGTTTCGGAAATGAAGAGGTTCTGGAGATGAATGGTGGTGATCAGTGCACAGTAAGATACATGTACTTAATGTCACTGAACTGTATGCTTAAAAACTGCTAAAATGGTAAATTTTATGTTATATATATTTACTACAATAAAAAAGTCTGTGTAACCCAAAAGTGACATCATCTTTGAGATACCACAAATATAATGAGATTTTTAAAAACTTTAAAATTTTATCTGATAAATTTTCTGTTGGGTCTACAATTTTGCCTTTAAAATGGTCAGTTTATAATTTCTTTTGTACTTATCACAGACTGTTTTAAAATGTCTTAAATACAGAGTCACATATTCCTATGTATGTATAAAGTCATGGTGTGAAATTTAAAGTTCCATTTACTAACAGCCAGTAATTTATCCAGGCAAACTCATTAAATTGAAAAGAAAATTACTGGCTTATCTGATACCTAAGTGAGTAAGTCACAGTCCTGCTAATTTTGGAAGCAAACATACAAAATGAACTCTGATTAGCCAACCATGAAAAGGTAAATAGCTTTTTTAAATTCTGGGATTAGTTATTTTTCCTAATATATCCCTTTGTAGGCAAAAGCAACTTTAAAAAAAAGTAAACAGTAGTAACAGAACACCAGGAACTGGAGGGATGACCTGTACTTCTGATGTTATCACATTATTTACACAATTGTTTTTGACAGCATGCATACTGAGGAAAGATAAAAGAAAAATCCCATCTCCTTACACCAAATTTCTAGTTAAGATTTAGAGTATAAAAAATACAGTGATCATCTTACCCTTTTGAACAATTTTATCCAAAATGTTGAAGTAATTCTTTTGTGCCACACCGCTCAATGAAGTTAACTGGGATTTTGCAATTAGCTGCAATAACTTAAAGAAAAGAGGAGAAAAAGCTGAGCAATATATAAATCTATTTAATATGGAATTACAAACCACAGCGATATAACACACACGCATGAAGATTTCTAATGTGCCATCCTAAATTAAGTCACTGTTATCAGTCTGCGTCCAGGTGTAGGAAACAGTCACTACCCATGCTAATCTGAAGAGAACGTCATACAAGGGAGCTGAGGCAGTCGAGGCCTGCAGCTCTGCCTTTTAGTCTCACAGGCTTTCATTTAGTTAGTGGAAGCACATCTCCTCCCAGAGACTAGGCTGCAGGAGCGTGAAACGGCGCTTCTAGCTTTCCAGCCTCTGTAGTACCAGAAAGAGGCTAGAATGAATGCTTGGGCACTAACAAATACTTTCACAACCTAAGCCCACACCTGCAGTTGTGTGCTGAACAGACAATCAGAAAATCAAACAGCTCTTCCATGTAGAAATTACAAAGGAAAAACAAAACTGAAACTCATTATTAAATAGCATTTTGTATTTTAAAACTCACTATTAAATAGCAAATAAATGCATTAAAATAAAAATTGTACAATCTGCATTCTAGGAGGCCACAGTAACAAAGCCCTATGACAGAACCCACGAAGTAGAGGTCTCTTGTGGGGCTGATGGCCAAGGCCCTGGCCGCTGCTCCTCTTGCCCCTCCTGGGATGCTTTGCTTTTCTGGCTGCCCCTACTCTGATGTGCAGCAGGAAAAAGTGGGCTGCTGCTTTTCTTTAATGCTTTTTGTCCCACTTTATTTTTTATTTTGTCTAGTATATCTTTTCATTCTTTTAACTTTTGTAAATCATCGTTTTAGGTGTGCTTCTCACATACAACTTGGAGTTGGGTTTCACTTTTTGATCCAGTCTGAAATCTTTTACTTTTAGCAGCCTTTAGGTTATGTATATAAGGTTATGTGTTTACATGTATAGAGACAACATGTTTGGTCTTAATTTTATGACATGTTTTTATGGCTTTTTGAAAAAGTTTTCATTCTCTCTGTAGTTCTTCTGAAACTTAGGAATGTTTGCACTATTTTGTCCTAGGGGTTACTTTTGGAATTTTAGCTCTATGTAATTCTCTTATCCTTCAGAATCCTTATACAACACATCTTAATGTTGTTAGTTCCCTGTTCCACATTGTGATAAAACTGCCAGTCTTCTTGCTCCTTCTTCCTTCCATCCCTCTCCTCTACACTTGATTTTAGTGAATAACATCTTAGTGCCTCCCCTGTGATTAAAGTGAGACAGTCAATAAACCTCTATCACCGACTTCTTCTCCTCCACCACCGACCTCTTCTCTACCACCGACCTCTTCTCCTCTACCACCGACCTCTTCTCCTCTACCACCGACCCAACCTCTTCTCCTCTACCACCGACCTCTTCTCCTCTACCACCGACCCGACCTCTTCTCCTCTACCCTCCACTCATACTCTGCTCCATTACAGCCACTCAGCTGATGCTGTAGGGATTCACTGACATCCAGTCCAACGGACATCGTTTCTCTAGCCAAAAATGCTCATGAGAACAGTAAGTATTCCCTGAGTTCTTACATGATCAATACTATTTGCAGTCTGGATACAAAAGACAGTTTGACTGGATATAAAATTCATAGACCTATACTATCGCTGCCCAAGCTTAGCTTTTGGTAAGCTTTGTGCACATTTTAGAGTCTGTGCATTGCATCTGCCTCTTATTTCTCTGAAAACGGAGTTTCTCATCTCTTTCCAGCCTTTCTTGATTTCCAGAATGAGAAACCACTAAGTCATATACTCAGCCACAAATAACATTATCACTGTGACAATTACATGATAATCTTTGGGAAAAAAACATTCTGTGATTTCTAACATATTTACATAAAAATATCTTACACTAAAACATACCAGCTGAGGGCACTGGACAGAGATCAGATCAGGTTAGGCAAAGATGAGAAGACCACTGTCAAAATTTAAATCCTGTTCCTTTTCAAATTAACTGAATATTATTATTAAATTTCTCCCTTGTTTTAATGTTGACTAGCACCTCTTCTCCCTGCCTCACTTTAGAATTAACTTAGAGACAAGGATTCAGGTCAACTGAGGTTATTAGCATTATCACTAATAACAGCTGGATTGGTGGATGCGATTCAGATTCACACAACAATGGATTTCCTAATCTGAATCCTAGGCTGAGACAATGCCAGCCAGCCATAAGCACTGCTTGATAACCAAAGCCTCCCCAGATAGGCTTCTTGTCCTACAACACTGAAGACATCAAAGAAACAGACCAAAATACACAAGTATCTTTTATTCCTCAAAGGAAAAAGAAGAGTTACACACACCTGTTTCTCACCAATAAGAGGGGCTGTGGTGAGCGAGTCTGGGAGAGACAGTTCTACCACCACGGTTCCCCAAGCACCATCTAAGGGCCTCTTGGGGGAGCCCAAGGTCTAAAGTATTTCCACAGTGTCACTAAGACACGATTTTCGTTTTCTACCCTCACATATGTTAGTGTGCAGTGAAGTGCTCCAGAGGCCCCAACAAGCTACATTACAGCAGAATGAACTCAGAAGCAGAGATGAGGAATAATCCCCATCATACCAGATACCAGGAGGGTGTGCCAAAGTGTGAGACATACAGTTCTTATTATTATTTTTTTTTTTGAGATGGAGTTTTGCTCGTCACCCAGGCTGGAGTACAATGGTACGATCTCGGCTACTGCAACCTCTGCCTCCTGGGTTCAAGTGATTCTCCAGCCTCAGCTTCCAGAGTATCTGGGATTACAGGCACCTGCCACCATGCCTGGCTAATTTTTATATTTTTAGTAGAGACGGGTTTTCACAATTGTGGCCAGGCTGGTCTCAAACTCCTGATCTCAGGTGATCCACCCACCCTCAGCCTTCCAAAGTGTTGGGATTACAGGGGTGAGTCACCACACCCAGCCCGGTCCTTATTTTTAAATAAATGGAGAAATATTTTAAAAGTTGTTTTAATTTCAAAGGTGGCAAACATTAATAGATGTAACTCACATGACCCAAATCCTTGAGGGTCCTCAGTAATTTTTAAAAGTAAAAAAGGCCCCTGAGACCACATTTGGGTTTGGAACTGCTGTTCCACTAGGGGAGTAAATACCAGGAAGAGAGAATACGTGTCCCCTGGGAGATAAGCCTTCCCAACTACCTCCCCTCCCATGAACAAATTTTCCACATTTCTCTAATATCATGTTTTAAAATTCCTTTTAAAAAGACAAATCATCAGCAGAAGGCATGGGTTAACTTAGCATGCTCAGTTCAGACTAGTCACCCACAGAGGACTACAGAATGGACACCACCAGGCATATGTAAGCACAGAGGTGAGAAGGTATTCATAGCTGACAAGATTAGATTTTGGGTTAAAATGGTAATTAAGATAACAGGGCAAAAGACAATTTACAAATAAACTATAATCATTCACAAGCCTCTAATTAGCTATAAAGCAAAGTCTGTTGAGAATTTAATAAGTATATGTTAAAAGCACAAATATTGTAGGAAGCTTTTTATACAGTCAAGGGTCACTTAACAACAGGGATACAACCTGAGAAATGCCTTGCTAGGTAATTTCATCACTGTGTGAACATCACAGAGTGTACTACACAACACCTACACAGCTAGGCTACAGTCCTGTACAGCATGTTAATGCACTGAACAGCAACTGTAACATAATGGCAAGTATCTGTGTATCTAAAAATATCTAAACATAGGAAAGGCACAGTAAAAATAGGAAATAATCTTATGTGACCACCACACGATACACATTTGGTTGGTCATTGACCAAAACATCGTTATATGATGCATGACTGCGTATCTCCTCAAATCTGACAACAGTAAACAAGTAAGGATGTAGAAGAATTAGATAAACAGAAAGAAAGAACATCCTTCAAATAGAGAATCTGTATTTTTCTCACACATCAATAGAATATTTATAAAAATCAATTATAAAGAAGGCCACAAAGGAAAACTTAATTATTTCAAAGAATTAGAGATCTTATAAGCCAAACTCTCTGGTGATAATATAATAAAACTAGAATTCAAAAAAGTTAAATAAAATCACAGCTATTTGAAACTCAAGGTCCATTCCTGAATACTCTTGGATCTGGGAGCAAATTGGCACTGCATGTGTGCCTGTGCTCTTAAAGGGCCTCACGTGCACTGGGAAGGGCAGATAAAGAGAAACAACAATGTCCACTACTTCTATTTTTACAGTCAACCTTACCACAGAATACAGAAAGTATATTCTTCACTGGGCAGACAAAATCAACTTTGCTCAATATTCACCTTAAGCATTTACTGAGTGATTATTATAAAGGCACCTTCTGAAGTACATGATGCCCTTTTAATGCCTGTAATGCCACTGTGAGTTAGATCTTACTATTATCCTAGCTCTACAGATGAGAAAACGGAAGCAGAGCATGATGAAGAAGCTGGCACCAAGGCCCCATGACTGAAGAGGGAGGGGCCCCAAGCCACATCACTGAGGAGGGAGGGGCCAGGCCTGGAGAGCAGGGCGACCCCACAATCCCTACTTGTGCCTCCTGATCTGCTGCCTGCCATCTAGTGTGTCTGCTGGACAGAAGGAACAGCCTGGAACAGCCCTCAGGGATCTCAACTTTGATTATCTAATTTTAAAAAGCCTTCTCAGGTTTATTATCTTTTACAAAAATGGGATGTAACCTCAGCAAGCCAAAACAGAACCATGCAGACTTTGTAGTTTTCATGAATTTTCTGGGAGCTTAACCACTTTTCTTGGGTCCTTTAGCAACGTGTGGACTGCCTGCCCACCGCTGCCCCGAGGTAAGGAAGCACCACACTACAACCTCACGCAGCCAGGATTAAAACACGTCCTCCATTTCAGGCTTAGGAACTTGAGCCCCCCCTACAACTCACAAGTTGCTCAAGCAATGGTCTGTGACAGATGATTCTATTTTTTGGGTTGTCCCTTTTCTCTGCTTTTCTTGGGAAACATTATTACTCTCTGTCAAATGTTCACTGACTTCTAGCACTGGCAGAAAGAAAGACCGCTTTTTTATCTAAAACCGAACGGTTATACAACTTAAAATTTTATTCTGGTAAAAGTATTCTTAGTTGCTACATTTAGTCATACCCTACAAATTACCTTGTTGATAGGATAAATATGGTGACAATTAAAGAAAAATAAAGATGGTAGTGAATACTTGCAGACTACTATTAATACCAGCATTTCAAAATTCCAATATAATTTGGATATTTTCCTGGAGGACAAGCTTTTTTTGGCATGCCATCTAATCAGAAGCCATATATTCCCAGTATGCTCAAATTGGCCTGACACCACCTATCCACCGTCATCAGCAATTTATTTTCAATTTTTCTTAAAAACATCAGAGCTACAAGGTCAAATTTAATTCAAATGAGGTCAGACTCTCAGCGGTGCTCAGGAGCACTTCCTTCAATGGAAAAGGACATTTCTGAGTGGTGACAACACTGCCATTTTTTGGATCTTCTTTAACGAATCTGTTCTCAGGAGCATTAACATACATTGCTAATACACTTTAATACAGTATGTTTAATTATTTATTTTACTTTGGGTGCATACTATATCTGGCATTTCTCCCCATGTTATCCCTCCCCACCCTCCCCTCCCTCCCCACCCCCTGCTGTCTCTCCCCTACCCCTGCAACTGCCCCCAGTGTGTGATTCTCCTCTCCGTGAGTCCACGTGTTCTTGTTGCTCAACACCCACCTATGAGTGAGAACATATGGTGTTTGGCTTTCTGTTCCTGTGTCAGTTTGCTGAGAATGATGGTTTCCAGATCCATCCAAGTCCCTACAAAGGACATAAACTCATCATTTTTGAAGGCTGCATAGTATTCCATGGTGTATATGTACCACATTTTCCTTTCCAGTCTATCATTGATGCGCATTTGGGTTGGTTCCAGGTCTTTGCTATTGTACACAGGGCTGCAATGAACATACGTGTGGCATGTGTCTTTATAGTAGAACGATTTATAGTTCTTTGGGTATATACCCAATAGTGGGATTGCTGGGTCAAATGGAATTTCTATTTCTAGATCCTTGAGAAATTGCCACACTGTCTTCCACAATGGTTGAACTAATTTACACTCCCACCAACTGTGTAAGGGTGTTCCTATTTCTCCACATCCTCTCCAGCATCTGTTGTCTCCAGGTTTTTTAATGATCGCCATTCTAACTGGCATGAGATGATATCTCAGTGTGGTTTTCATTTGCATTTCTGTAATGATCAGTGATGATGAGCATTTTTTCATGTTTGTTGGCCTCATATATGTCTTCTTTTGAAAAGTGTCTGTTCATAGCCTTCATCCACTTTTGAATGGGGTTGTTTTTTTCTCGTTTATCTGTTTTAGTTCTTTGTAGATTCTGGATATTAGCCCTTTGTCAGATTGGGAGATTGCAAAAAATTTTTGCCATTCTGTGGGTTGCCGATTTGCTCTAATGATGGTTTCTTTTGCTGTACCGAACTCTGGGGTTTAATTAGATCCCATTTGTCTATCTTGGCTTTTATTGCCATTGCTTCTGGTGTTTTAGTCATGAAGTCCTTGCCTATGCCTATGTCCTGGATGGTTCTGCCTACAATTTCTTCTAGTGTTTTTATGGTGTTAGGTTTTATGTTTAAATCTTTGATCCATCTGGAATTAATTTTAGTGTAGGGTGACAGGTAGAGGTCCAGTTTCTGCTTTCTGCATATTGTTAGCCAGTTTTCCCAACACCATTTATTAAACATGGAGTCCTTTCCCCATTGCTTGTTTTTGCCGGGTTTGTCAAAGATCAGATGGTTGTAGATGTGTGGTGTTTCTTCTGGGGTCTCTGTTTTGGTACCAGTACCATGCTGTTTTGATTACTGTAGCCTTGTAGTATAGTTTGAAGTCCAGCCGTGTGATGCCTGCGGCTTTGTTCTTTTTGCTAAGGATTGTTTTGGCTATGCAGGGTCTTTTGTGATTTCATATGAAGTTTAAAGTGGTTTTTTCCAGTTCTGTGAAGAAGGTCATTGGTAGCTTGATGGGGATAGCGTTGAATCTATAGATTACTTTGGGCAGTATGGCCATTTTCACGATATTGATTCTTCCTAAACATGAGCATGGAATGTTTCTCCATCTGTTTGTGTCCTCTCATTTCCTTGAGCAGTGGTTTGTAGTTCTCCTTGAAGAGGTCCTTTACATCCTTTGTTAGTTGTATTCCTAGGTATTTTATTCTCTTTGTAGCAATTGTGAATGGGAGTTAACTCTTGATTTGGCTGTTATTGGTATATAGGAATGCTTTTGATTTCTGCACACTGAGTTTGTACCCTGAGACTTTACTGAACTTGCTTATCAGTTTGAGAAGATTTTGGGCTGAGACAATCGGGTCTTCTAGATATACAATCATGTCATCTGCAAATAGTTTGACTTCCTCCTTTCCTAACAGAATACCCTTTAATTCTTTTTCGTGGCTGATTGCTCTGGCTAGAACTTCCAATACTATGTTGAATAGGAGTGGTGAGAGAGGGCATCCTTGTCTAGTGCCTGATTTCAAAGGCAATTCTTCCAGCTTTTGCCCGTTCAGTATGATATTGGCTGTAGGCCTGTCATACATAGCTTTTATCATTTTATGGTATGTTCTGTCAATACCTAGTTTATTGAGAGTTTTTAGCATGAAGGGCTGTTGAATTTTGTCAAAGGCCTTCTCTGCATCTATTGAGATAATCCTGTGGTTTTTGTCTTTGGTTCTGTTTATGTGATGGATTACATTAATGGATTTGCGTATGTTGAACCAGCCTTGCATCCCCGGGATGAAGCCTACTTGGTCATGATGGATAAGCTTCTTAATGTGATGTTGCAATCTGTTTGCCATTATTTTATTAAAGATATTTGCATCGATGTTCATCATGGATATTGGCCTGAAGTTTTCTTTTTTTAGTTGAGCCTCTGCCTGGTTTTGGTATCAGAATGATGTTGGTCTGATAAAATGAGTTAGGGAGGATTCCCTCCTTTCGTATTGTTTGATAGTTTCAGAAGGAATGGTACCAGCTCCTCTTTGTATGTCTGGTAGAATTCGGCTGTGAACCCATCTGGACCTGG
>CAUYQU010075216.1:0-42229 GCA_963574635.1 Cheracebus regulus
TTTTAGCTCACAGAAGTTTCTTATTATCCACCTTCTGAAGCCTAATTCTGTTAATTCTTCGCACTTGTTTTCCATCAGGCCTTGTTTCATTACTGATGAGGAACTAGTGTCCTCTATAGAAGGAGAGACATTCTGATTTTGATTGTTCTCAGTTTTTTTTACGATGGCTTCTTGGCATCTTTGTGGTTTTATCCACCTGTCGTCTTTGTAATTACCAACTTTCAAATTAGGTCTCTGAGTGGACGTCCAGCTTGTTAATTCCCAGCTCCAGAATCTATGTAATTTTCACTGCAGCAACCCGCAACACTGGCTAAAACAGCAGCGTTGAAATTCGTAGTGCTTTTCTGCCCGTGGGTCTCCCGTCTGGCTTTCTTCTTCAGTCCCTTTTTCAGTCAGCTGAATGGACTGCTCTGCCTTCCCAGAGCTCCAAACATCATCCAAAAGGAGACCCAGTCCCGTTTACTCTGCACCAAGAGCTGCTGGGCTGAGGTCCTGGCAAAACAGCTGCACCAGCCGAAAGGGTCGCGCTGGTGACCGGTGGGGCTCCTCCGCTGGGAATGTCCTGATCCGTGGGCAGCAAAAATTTGTAAGTGTGGCGATCACTCGCTCTCTGCACTTTCACTGGGAGCTGTAATCCTGAGCTACTAGTGATTGGCCATCTTGGATCCCTCTCCTACTAGGTAGATGTTTTAACAATATTAGTACTTCTAATCCATGAACACAGGATATCTCTCCATTTATTTGCATCTTCTTCAATTTCTTTCATCATTGTTTTTATAACTTTCAGTGTAGAGATTGTTTTCTTTTTGGTTGCACTTATCCTAAATATTTTATTCTTTTTGGTCTATTGCAAATAGGATTTTTCTTTCATATTTTAAATTATGGATAGTTCATTGTTATGAAAATACAACTAATTTTTGTACATCGATTTTGTATCCTGAGAGAATCTTGAAAACAGTGAGAGAAAGGCAATTTATTGCATAGAAGAGCTCCTCAGTAGAATTATCAGTGAATTTATGAGCATAAATCTTGAGCCAACAGACAGCAGGTCGATACATTTAAGTTCAGAAAGAAAAAAAGCTATTAACCAAGAATTCTGTGATCAGCCAAACTGTTCTTTAAAATGAGGGAGCTACTATGATGTATTCAGAAAAACAAGCTGAAGAAGTTCTTTACCACCAGAGCTGCCCTATAAGAAATGCCAAAGTGAGCCTTTCAAATTGAAATGAAAGGACAACAGATGGTAACTCAAAGTCATACCAAAATATAAAGGTAAACAGTCAAAGTGTATATATGCTAGTATTACCAATATTGTAACTATTGTTATTTATTTCACTGTTTATTCTTCTATAGGAATTAAAAGACAAACATATAAAAATAAATACAAATCACTGTTATGTGGTGCACAATATATGTAATTTGTGACAAATATGTAGTAATAGAGATATAATTTGTGACATTAATAACAAGTGTAGGGGTAGACCTTTAAAGGAGCAGAGTTTTGTATTTGATTGAAGTAAAGTTGGCATCAGTTTAAAATAAATTGTTGTAATTTTACAATATTATATATAATCCTCATGGTAACTATACACACAAAACTATAGAGTATACATGAAAGGAAATGAGAAGGGAATCAAAGCTTGTCACTATAAAAAAAATGAACTAAAGGCAAAGGAAGGAAGGATGGAAATGAGAGATGAAAAAGCTACGAGATATACAGAAAACACATAACACAATGATATCAGTAAGTCTTTATCAGTAACTTCTTTAAACATAGATAGATTAAACTTCTCAATCAAAAGACATAACTTGGCAGAACAGATTAAAGAAAACAAACCCCAGGAACTAACTACAAAAGAAACATTTTAGATCCAAGGTCATGCATAGATTGTAAATGAAAGGACAGAAAAAGATATTCCATCCTTTAAAAAGTATAGTTCACAAATACTAACCAAATACGTGCAGGAGTAGCTATACTACTCTCGTACAAAATAGACTTTAAGTAAAAACCTGTCAAAAGAGAAAAACATGGTCATTGGTCATTAATAACAAACGATAAAAGGGTCAAATCATGAAGAAGATGCAACAGTTATAAACATATATGCAGCAGACATCAGAGTACCTAAATATCTGAAGCAAACATTGACAGAATTAAAGGGAGAAACAGTGCTATTGGGTAGAATAACCAGATAGAAAAAAATAGGAAATAGAGAAAATTAGAAAAATAAGGAAATAGAGCAACACTATTGACTAAAATAATAGAACAGCCCCAACCAACAAGAGCAGAATACACATTTTTCTCAAGTATACACGGAACATTCTCTAAGACAGATCTTAGGACACAAAACATATTTTTGGAAAATAAAAAATATTGGCCGAGTGTGGTGGCTGATGCTTGTAATCCCAGCACTTTGGGAGGCCGAAGCGGGTGGTTCACAAGATCAGGAGTTTGAGACCACCCTGTCCAATATGATGAAACCCCGTTTGTACTAAAAAATACAAAAATTAGCCAAGTGTGCTGGTGCACACCTGTAGTCCCAGCTACTTGGGAGTTTGAGGTAGGAGAGTCACTTGAACCCAGGAGGCGGAGGCTGCAGTGAGCCAAGATCATGCCATGGCACTCCAGCCTGGGCGACAGAGTGAGACTCTGTCTCAAAAAAAAAAAAAAAAAAAAAAAAAGGAAATTACGCAATTCTGATTCTGATCATACTGGAATGAAACTAGAAATCAACAACACAAGGAAAGCTGGAAAATCCACAGATATGTAGAAATTAAACAACACACTTTAAAAACTGATAAATCAAAGAAGAAACCACAAGGGAAATTAGAAAATGTCTTGGGACAAATGAAAATAAAACATAACATACCAAAATTGTTTTTCTTTTTAACTTTAATTTTAGGTTCAGGGGCATGTGTGCAAGTTTGTTTTATAGATAAACTCATGTCACAGGGCTTTTTTTTTGTACATATTATTTCAACATGTAAGTATTAAGCCCAGTACACAAAATTATTTTTTCTGCTCCTCTTCCATCTCTCATCTTCCACCCTCAAGGAGAACTCAGCATCTGTTCTCCCCTTCTTTGTGTTCATGATTTCTCATCATGTAGGTCCCACTTATAAATGAGAACATGTGGTATTTGGTTTTCTGTTCCTGTGTTAGTTTGCTAAGGATAATAGTCTCCAGCTTCATCCATGTTTCTGCGAAAGACATGGTATCTTTCTTTTCTTATGGCTGGATAGTATTTCATGGTGTATATGTCCCACATATTCTTTATCCAATCTGTCATTGATGGGCATTTACATTGATTACATGTCTTTGCTATTGTGTATAGTGCTGCAATAAACATTTGTGTGGATGTGTCTTTATGGTAGAATGATTTATATTCTTCTGGGCATATACTCAGTAACAGGATTCCTGAATTGAATAGTAGTTCTGTTTTTAGCTCTGAAGAATACCATACTGCTTTCTGCAATGGTTGAACCAATTTACACTCTCATCAACAGTGTATAAGTGGTCTCTTTTCTCCACAACCTCACCAGTATCTGTTATTTTTTGACTTTTTAATAATACTATTCTGACTGCTGTGAGACAGTCTCTCATTGTGGTTTGTATTTGCATTTCTCTAATGATCTGTGATATTGAGCTTTCTTTCATATGATTGTTGGTTGCATGTATGTCTTCTTTTGAGAAGTGTTCATTTCCTTTGCCCACTTTTTAATGGGGTTGTTTTTTGCTTATAAATTTCTTATAGATACTGGATATTAGACCTTTGTCAGGTGCATAATATGCAAACATTTTCTCCCATTCTGTAGGTTGTCTGTTTACTCTGCAGATAGTTTCTTTTGCTGTGCAGAAGCTCTTAAGGTTAATTAATCCTTAAGAGTTAAAAATGGGTTAAATAATGCATTAAATAAGTTAAAAATGGGTTAAATAATCCCATTTGCCAATTTTTGCTTTTATTGTGATTGCTTTTGGGATTGTCTTGTCATGAAATCTTTGCCCATTCCTATGTCCAGGATAGTATTGCCTAGGTTGTCTTCCGGGGTTGTTCATAGTTTGGAGTTTTATATTTAAGCCTTTAATGCATCTTGAGTTGATTTTTGTATATGGTGCAAAATATATAAATATACAGTTGATTTTTGTACATGGTGCTGATTTTTGTACATGGTGCTAGGAAGGGGTCTAGCTTCAATCTTTTGCACATGGCTAGCCAGTTATCCAAGTACCATTTATTGAATAGTCTTTTCCCATTGCTTGTTTTTGCCAGCTTTGTTGAAGATCAGATGGTTGTAAGTGTGTGGTCTTATTTCTAGGCTATCTGTTCCATTGGTTTATGTACTTGTTTTTGTACCAGCACCATGATATTTTGGAACACAACTCAAAATAATAAGAGACATATGTGACAAATTACAGGCAGCATCATACTGAATGGGCAAAAGCTGGAAGCAAATCCCTTTGAAAACTGACACATGACAAGAATGCCCTCATTCACTAATCCTATTCAGACTAGTATTGGTGGTCTGAGCCAGAGCTTTCAGGCAAGATAAAGAAATAAAGGACATCCAAATAAGAAAAGAAGCTATCAGACTATCTCTATTTGCAGATGACATGATTCTATAGTAGAACATCCCATAGTCTCGACCCAAAAGTTCCTTCAGCTGATAAACAACTTCAGCAAAGTTTCAGGATACACAAATCACCAGCATTCTTGTACATGAACAACAGCTAAGCCAAGAACAAAATCAGGAAGGCAATCTCATTAGCAATTGCTTCAAAAATAATAAAATATCTAGGAATACAGTTAACCAGGGAGGTGAAAGTTCTCTGCAGTGAGAATTATAACACTTCTGAAAGAAATTAGGTAAAACACAAACAAATAAAATAAAATCTCATGCTCATGGATAGGAAGAATCAATCTTATTAAAATGGCCATACTGCCAAAGCAATTTACAGATTCAATGTTATTTCTATTATGCTTACCAATGACATTCTTTGAAAAACTAGAAAAATATTTTAAAATTTATACGGAACCAAAACAGAGCCCAAATAGCCAATGCAATCCTAAGTAGAAAGAACAAAGCTGGAGGCATCACATTATCTGACTTCAAAATATATTACAGGGCTACAGTAAACATACCAAAACTTATCAGATCCATCAAAATCTCTGCTAAGAGGGTAGTTTATAGTGTAAATGCATATGATAAACAAGAAGAAAGATCTTAAATTAACAACCTGACTTTACACTTTAAAATACTAGAAAAAAGGAGAACACACTGAACCCAAATCCAGTAGAAGAAAAGAAATAATAAAGACTAGAGTTGAGACAACTGAAATAAAGAATAGAAACATGGTAGATAGTGTACATTAGTCAAACCAAGTTTGGTTCTTTGAAAAAAAATCAACAAAATTAATGAACAATTAGCTAGACCGAGTAACATAAAAGAAGGAAGACTCAATAACTAAAATCAGAAATGTTTAAGTGGGGACATTACCACTGATTTAACAGAAATAAAATGATTATATTAATAAGAGAATAGTGTGAACATGTGTATGCCAAAAAATTGGACAACCTAGATGAAATGGATAAATTCCTAGACATACACCACCTACCAAGACTAAACCATGAAGAAACAAATATCCAAGCAGTCATATAACTAGCAAAGAGATTGAATCAGTGATCCAAAATCTGCCAACAAAGAAAAGCCCAGGACCTGATGGGTTCACTGTTGAATTCTATCAGACATTTAAAGAAGAATTAACACTAATCCTTCTCAAATTCTTCCAGAAATAAACTCTTGTGTATATGGTCTTATGATTTTTTCTTTAAAGTTGCTAGGACTATCCAATAGGGAAAAGAACAGCCTTTTCAACAAATGGTATTGTGAAAACTGGATAGCTACATGCAAAAGAATGAAGTTGGACCCTTACCTCACACCATATACAGAAATTAACTAAAAACAGTCAAAGGCTTAGATACAAGAGTTAAAATACAGAAAATGTAGGAGTACAGCTTCATGGCATTGCATTTGGGAAGAATTTCTTCACTGTGACACTGAAAGTATAGGCAACAAAACAATCAGATAAATTGGAACACATAAATATTAAAAACTTCTGTGAATTAAATGACACTGTCAGAGTAAAAAGCAACACACAGAATGGCAGAAAATATTTTCAAATTATATATCTGATAAGGGATTAATATCCAGAATATATAAGGAACTCCTACAATTCAACAACCAAAAAACAACACAATTAAAATATAGGCAAAGGACTTGAATATATATTTCCTTACTGATATACAAATGATCAGTAAGTACATGAAAAGATTCTCAACAACATGAATAATTAGAAAAATGCAAATCAAAATCACAGTGAGATACTACACAACCGTAGAAAACAATATGGTGGTTTCTCAGATTTAAAAATAAAATTATCACATGATCCAGCAATTACACCTCTGGGTATATACCCCAAGGAATTAAAAGCAGAGCCTCAAAGAGATGTTTCTACACTCATGTCCATAATAGCATTACTCATAATATTCAGAAGGTGGAAGCAACCCAAGTGTCCATTGACAGATGAGTGGATAAACAAAGTGTGGCATATCCATAAAATGGGATATTAGTTAACCTTAAAAATGAAAAAAATTATAACGCATGTTACAACATAGGTGTCTCTGAAAATCATTACGCTAAGTGAAATAAGCCAGTTACAAAAGGGTAAATACTGTATGATTCCATTTATATGAAATACTTCAAGCAGTGAAATTCACAGAGACAGGAATAGAATGGTGGTTGCCATTTTAGTTGAATGGTGATGATGGTGGGGCTGCAGAGAGGAAGGGAAAGTTATTTTGTAATGGGCACAAAGTTTTAGTTTTGGAAGATAAAGAAGTTTTGTGGATGAATGGTGGTGATGGTTACACAACAACGTAAATGTATACATATTTAAAGTCACTGAACCATACACTTAAAATGGTAAAACAGAAAACAGAAAAAATGGCTATGATTTTATCACAGAAGTCAATGGCAAATTCTAACTTACTTAGAAATACAATGTATAACCAAACATTGAATACAAATGAGATGACTTTTGTTTTTCAAAAAAATAAATCGAATTTATAGTAATGTCTCCCCTTTCATGAAAATTTAGTAAGGTAACTCTTCGGAACACAGATGTCTTAATCTGCTTCAGCTGTCGTAACAAAATACCACAGATTAAGAGGCTTAAATAACCAGATTTTATTATCTCTCAGTTGTGGACACAGTAAGTCCCAGATCAAGGTCTGGCGGAGGAGGTTTCTGGTGGGGGCTGTCCTTCTGGCTGGCAGATGGCTGCTGTCTCACTGTATTCTCACACCATGGAGACAGAGAGGTCTGGTCTCACTCTTCTTATAAGGACACTAATCCTATCAGACTTGGGCCTAACTCTTATGAACTCATTTAACCTAATTGTCTCCTAAAGGCTCTATCTCCAAATACGGACATATTGAGGGTTAGGGCCTCAACTCATGAATTTCAGGTGGACAAAATTCAGTCCATATCAACGGAGCATATCATAGACAAAAAGCCTCTAACAAGTCAGAAGAGATGTCTCAAAGACCACCATCACATGCCATGTGCTCTTAGCCCCTCAGGGATTCTTTAGTTTTATTCTGGGGTTCTCAACTTCCTTATACACAGCAGTTTAGACTCAGGGGAATAGCTCTACTGATTTAGGGAAACTCTGGTGATAATAATGGTGGTGATGGTGATGGTGGTGATGGTAGTGGTGATGGTGATGGTGGTGTTGGTGATGTTGATGATAGTGATGTGCTGATGCTGATGGTGGTGGTGGTAATGGTGTTTGTGGTGGTGATGTTGGTGATAGTGATGGCAGTGGTGGTGTTGGAGGTTGTGGCTGTGGTGGTGATGGTAATAATGGTGGTGATGGTATGGTGATGGTGGTGGTGGTAGTGGTGGTGATAATGGTGGTGGTGATGGCAATGATGGTGGTAATGATGTTGATGGTGATGGTGATATGATGGTAATGATGGTGGTGATGGTTGTGGTTGTGGTGTTGATAGTGGTGGTGATGTTAATAATGGTGGTGATGATGGTGGTGATGGCGATGATGGTGGTGCTGATGGTGATGGCGATGATAGTGGTGCTGCTGGTGATGGCGATGATGGTGGTGCTGATGGTGACGGTGATGATAGTGGTCCTGCTGGTGATGGCAATGATGGTGGTGCTGATGGTGATGGTGATGATAGTGGTGCTGCTGGTGATGGTGATGATGGTGGTGCTGCTGGTGATGGTGATGATGGTGGTGCTGCTGGTGATGGTGGTGCTGCTGGTGATGGTGATGATAGTGGTGCTGATGGTGATGGCGATGATGGTGGTGCTGATGGTGATGGTGATGATGGCGGTGCTGCTGGTGATGGTGATGACAGTGATGGTGGTGCTGATGGTGACGGTGGTGTTGATGGTGGTAGTTATGGTGGTGATGATGGCGGTGGTGATGGTGATGACAGTGATGGCAGTGATGGTGATAATTGTGGTGGTGGTGATGATAGTGGTGATAGTGATGGTAGGGAAGGTGATGGTGGGTATGGTGATGGTGGTGATGGTGAAGGTGATGATGCTGATGGTGATGGTGATGATGGTGTGGTGGTTGTGGTGGTGCTGATGGTGTGTGTGATGATGGTGGAGAGTTAGGCTGGAGTGTGCTCACTGTGAGACATGTTGAGCCATAGGAAGGAGTCTGTATTTCATGCTAAATGCAGTAAGAAACCATTAGAAAACTTTAAAGCTAGGGAATCACATGTTCTGATTAATTTTTTGAGAAGATTATTATGGTTATGGGTATGGAGAATGCATTGTAGGAGGGCAGAGAAATATATCCGGGATTCTAGAAAAGATGGATCTCTGTTTTGTTATTTGTGGAGAAGTCACCACCAGGGAAGTTTGGTTGTGAAATCTGATGAAGCATAATGAGATTGAATTTACAGAACTGCAGACTCTCCATAAAGGTCAACTCTAACTCACATGGAGCCTTTCTAGAAGAGGGAAGCCACTTCCTGCAAGCCAGTGCTGCCCCTGGGCATGGTAGGCAGGGTGCAGGCTGCATCTGACTCTGCTTGTCTCTTTCGGCAAGCATCCTTGTATTGTAAGCCGCTTTACACTGTCTGTGTACTTACTAGCGCCCGCTGATTCCCTGATGGGAAACTAAGCACATTTTGCTAAAGAAAAATGGTGGGGCAGGGAGCACTGGTGCTACCCCTGCTGTGGGTCTGCTCTCCTCCCTCTGGGACACCCCATGCTGCAATATCCATGCTGAGTGCAGCGTTCTGGAGTGGAAAGAGCAGCTGGAACATGTGCCTTTGGGGCTGAATCCCAGGCTCCTCACCCAGTAGCTGTGGACTGTGCAGGGAGTTACACAGACAGCTTCAGCTTTGGTCTTCCCATCATAGCTTAGAGATGGTAGCCTCATTCAGGGCTCTTGCAAGAAATGAATAATACAATATATAAAAAGCAGTTAGCAGAAGTGGCTCATGCCTGTAATCCCAGCACTTTGGGAGGCTGAAGCAGGTGGATCACTTGAGGTCAAGAGTTCAAGACCAGCCTGGCCAACACGGTGGAACCCCATCTCTACTAAAAATATAAAAATTTCCTGGGTGTGGTGGCAGGTGCCTGTAATCCCAGCTACTTGGGAGGCAGAGGCAGGAGAATTGCTTGAACCTGGGAAGCAGAGATTGCAGTGAGCAGAGATTGTGCTGCTGCACTCCAGCCTGAGCAACAAGAGCAAAGCGCTGGCAAAAAGAGCAGTTAGCAGAGGGCACTTGAAAATGAGGAAAAGCACTTTTAGAAACACTGCGGTTCGGGCCAACCTTTGTGAGCTAAGCTGTTCAGCCACTTCTACTTTCCTTTGGTGTTTTCCCCGCACCCTGGGCCTGGTAGGCCACAGAGCCATTCTGGGCGTGCAAATTTCCTGGTGTGGGTGAGGCAGAGGGTGCTTAGGTGTGCAGGGGATGGAATGGAAGGTGCCGCAAAGGTACCCCTGGCACATGCCACCAAGCCATCATGACGTTGCTCCTGCCGAGTCCGGAGCAGCCTCAGAATCCTTCATGACCTGCAGACATGCCCCCAGCCCACATCTCATGAAATTAGCGTGTCCACTAAAGCCAGCTCACCTCCCCTCTTGGAGCAGGTGAGAGAACAGGAGCACGGAAGGCAAGTTTCGTTCAACAGGGGGTGAGGATGAGCACGTCCTCGGAGCCATTTGTGAACACAGCAAGGAGCCAGCTGCCCCACAGGCAGGTGAGGAGGCTGGCTGGAGGCTGAGCCCTGGTCAGGGCAGGCCTGGGAGGCACCGGGTGGGTGGAGTAAAAGGGCAGGCGGGGTGAGAAGAGCTGGACTGGGTCACTGCTGCTGTCTATGGGGAGAGAGATGACCAGGCTTGCGTTACAGGTGTTAACGGACAGAGTGGGTCACGCAGGAGGGCTGGCTGCAGCGTTCTAACACTGCACTGCAAACCCCGAGGACAGAAAGTCACTGCAAGCCACCCCTGTGGCTTCAATCCACACCAGCAGCGTTTCTACCCTGTGGATGTGACTCCCCGCAGCACCGAGTGATCAAGGTAGGAAGATGGCTTCTTGCCTCTCCTATGCCCGCATCCTGGGTACCTGGGCACCACCGGTTTTCAGAACAGAGTCCCCAGGGTGGAAGCTGAATTGGGGGTTAGCTCAGTGTTGTCAAACTGTTCATGGATGTCTCTTCTCACATCCCTGTTCCCAGGGCTCTCTCTGGGAAGTTCTCAGTCCACATTTCTTGGGTGCTTGGCCCTGCCCAAAGGGGGCAGCTGTGGCTTCTGCCACCTGTGAGAAGTCTGCATTCTGGCGGCAGGTGCCCACCCCACAGCAGCTGCAGAGAGGCCAGGCTGGGTTGTAGGCATCAGAAGGAAAAGCCAACCATTTCCTGCACAAAACAAAGCCACAGCCAGCACCAGCTTTGTCCTGCTGGGAGGAGCTACTAACTTGAGATCCAGCACACAGGGGGAGAGGCCGGCGGCTCTGGTTGTCCTGGGGTGGACAGAAGCTGACTGCCCGAGGGGTCCCAGGTCCACTGCGGCCCTGCCTCCTAGGTGGGTGACCCTTGCTCCAAACCTGTCCAAACTCTTAGGCTTCTGCTTTCCAAGGAGCATGGGAGAGAAAGCGGCTGCTCTGAAGCTTAACTGAGTGTGAGCAGGCAAGAATAAACCACGGTGTGGCCAAGCAACCCGAGAGGACCTGAGAAACAGAGGGTTTTAAAACTTAAAGGGAAATGACACTTCCAAGCTCTGTCCACAAGCTGAATCAAAATCCAATAGACATACACACATTAATACATGATTCTGGAGAGATGGCCACGAATTTCCAGTTTAGGACCTGGAGTTAAGTTTCATTATGTAATTTCTTCCCTCCAATCCCTAACAGATAATTTTTAGAAGTGGTGAAAATAAACAAACATACATCAATAAGCAAGAGGTTCCCAGGCGCTGTGGAGAAGCCGAGGGTGTGCTGTCATGCCCCGGACCTTCACAGTGGCTGCGTTGGCCTTGGTGTGGCTGGGTCCTGCCCTGTGCCTTGGGAACTGATTTAGGGACAGAAGGGCCGTTGGTAAGGTCCTGAGAATTCACATTACAACCCTGCAATCTGGGGGTGAGGAGGCAGCCTAGAGGAGAAGCAGGGAGAAACCCTGGGGAGGAAAGACCCCGGGACCTCCAGGCTGCAGCAGAGGGGGCTGGTGGTGCCAAGGAAATGGACCAAGCCCAGGGTCTTTAAAGGCAACCAAAGCTGAGTTCCTGGAAAGACCTCACACCGAGCCACCTCCCCCCATCAAAAGTGCCCAGAGGTCTAGTCTGGGCAGATGCGTGATCAGTGCTGGTGACGGCCCCTCCTCTGAGACCTGCCCTCCACCCTGACCACATCCCAGGGTCTGCCTCAGGAGCACGAGCCCCCACTCACCTGCACTGACTCCCTCTGCTGTCCAGCCCGGCTCTGCCTGCCCTCCTCCCTTCTCCTTCCGTGAGCCTGTCCGCTGGGCCCTCGGGCACTCCCATCAGCCAACCCCTCCTCTTCCTTCTCATTGCATAGACCTGGAGACCTTCCAGAACATTCTCAGTGGACCTTCCAGAACATTCCCTTCCCACTAGTCCGGAGTGTTTTTGAAGCCTCGGTCCCCCGCTAAGGCACCTGCCACACTGCCTCATCCTTCCAAAAGGTGAGCACCCGGTGCACTGGCTCTGCAGCCTCCGTTGAGTGTCCATCCTTCTGGCAACTTCCTTCCACCCTGGCCTTGCACCTCCCAGACCTTCCATTTCCAATGATACCTCCTCCGGTCATGCTAGCTACGGCTCTTCAGAGAAACAGAACCAACAGGCTGCAGACATAAATAAAAAACGAATAAACACACAGACAGAGAAAGGCAGAGATGTGCTGCGAGCAGGAGCTTGTGCGATTATGGAGGCTGACAAGTCCCAAGACCTGAGGCTGGTGAGCTGAAGATCCTGGAGGGCTGAGGGGGAGAGTTCCGGCCTGAAGGTTGGCAGGCGTGACACCCAGGGAGAGCCAGGTTTCATTTGAGTCCAAAGACAGGAAACAGGTGAACGTCCCAGCTCCCAGAGGCCAGGAGGAGGAGCTCTTCTTCCTGGGGGGAGGCCTGTCTTTTGTGCTATTCTGGCCCTCTGCTGATTGGGTGACGCTCCCTCACACTGAGGAGAGCAGCCAGCTTCCTTCCGGTTCTGATTCAAATGCTAATCCCACATGAAAACCCCTCCACAGGCATGGGCAGAATAACATTGGATACATATCTGGGCACCCATGGCCCAGTCAAGTTGATCCCACCCTAGACCTTACACCACATTTCAGCTCTCACCGCTGCCTCTGGCCTCCCGCTCTTTGCTCCGGAGCTCACTGACTCCGCTGCATAGTACTGGCCTTTGCCCTCTCTTTGTCCTCATCTTCCACTGAGTGTCTGATGAGGCCACCCAGCGGCTCAGTCTTTTCCCCAGAAACTCTACTTCCACCATTCCACCTAGCCGTCACCCTCACCTGGAAAGACCCCAGCCCAGGGCACAGTTTGCATGCAGCCTCTTCGCCACCTGCACCTGAAGCCCCAGTGTGGCTAGAGATGAGTGCCCAGCTGTCCTGACACGTCTCCTCTCAGGCCTCCACCACATCCTCCAGGCCTCAGAGATACGTGCTTCACGCCCCTCACCATTGTTCCACACCTGCCCTCATGAAGCTTCCAGCACTGGCCCCTTTTCACTCCCTGCTCAGCATGTTTTCCATTTCACCGGGAAAATAGGAATGTCAGCAGAACACCGCTCCATTGTCACCTCTCAATGTGCCAGTCTCCCTCACTGGGCACATTCAGGTCCTCTGGGCTATTTGTAATTCACCAATGACTCACTGCCTTAATTGTTAGAACTTGATGGTCTTTCTTGTTATAGAATAAGGCAAGACAGCATCTTGAGTTTTCTTGTTCCTTTGCTCGTACAAAATCATTAAAAGAGATTATAGCAAAGCCAAAGTAAGAATTGAAAACCAATTAAATGGTACAAAAGGTATTAAAGAAGAATGCATAAATAAGATGTCCTATTGATGAAGCTGGAATAAACCTTTCAGCAATCCTAATAAATGGGAAGGGTCCCTCCATACTCATGAGGCTGTGGCTCTCTGTGTTACAAAACTAAGTGCAACTCATTGAGTTTATAAACGAAAACAAACAACATGACAGATAAGGACGTTAGAAGAGAATTGTTTTCTTCCTAAGTCCATATTCTCTAGAGGACAGTGTGGGATGTTATTGGTATTAGATTAAGAAGACTTCAAGGTCAACAACATTAAGCAGAATAAAGAGGCACATTTTATTTTGCTAAGTGAAGATTTAACTCTTGCTGGAGTTTCTCAATTTGGGAATTCAAAACCCTGAAACGAGGTCTTGGCGGGGCGTGGTTTATCTGAGAGACGATCCTGAAAGCAGGGTGAGGACGTGGAAGTGTGGACAGGGGTCCGGGAGGCCAACGCACCGGCTTGTTAGGGTTCTTATAAAAATACCTGTTGTAAGAAGTCGGCTCATGATTACAGAGACTGATACGTCCCAGGAGCTGCACTTGGCAAGCTGGGGACCCAGGAGAACCCACGGCAAAAGCTCCAGTCGGAAGCCTGCAGAAGATGGATGTCCCAGCTCATGCAGGAAGGCAGAGCTCTTCCTCCAACTTTCTCTTGTATTCAGGCCCTCAACAGATGAGGACATCCATACTGGGGAAGGTGATCTGCTTTCCTCTGTCTACCAAGTCAAATGCTGATCTCTTCTGGACACACACTCCTCTCAGACACACCCAGAAATTATGTTTAGCCAGCAGTCCATCCAGGCAACGTGACCCATAACATTCGTCATCAGAGGGTGCATGGGTGAGCTGGGGGCAGCTGGGGCACGGGAGCCCTGGGGCAGCATGGTAGCTCTGGATGGTCCAGTCGAAGGGTGGGCACTGGACTGTTAACAGACCTGACTCCTGGCTGCGGGCAGTCCCCAGGGACTGATGGGCATGAGAAGCTGGTCCAATGCTGTCAGTGTACTTGATGAGCTGGGGTTGTGCAGAAAGCTGTCCTGCATGCATGGCGGCACAGACTCGGGAGTGTGTGGATGCCGTGTGAGCACTGTCTGTGTCTGCATGGACTCAGGAGTGTGTGGGTGCTGTGTGCACGCTGTCTGTGTCTGTATGGACTCAGGAGTGTGTGGATGCCGTGTGGACGCTGTGTCTGCAGGGACTCAGGAGTGTGTGGATGCCGTGTGCACGCTGTCTGTGTCTGCATGGATTCAGGAGTGTGTCGATGCTGTGTGAGCACTGTCTGTGTCTGCATGGACCCCCAGGTCTGCGTGGATGTCCTGTGGGCACTGCCTGCGTCTGTTGTCGCAGTCACAACATCATCTGAACCCCATCACAGAATGTATTGGAAACAAAAAGGAAAATGCTTCAAATGACCTAATGGAAATTTTTTTTAAAAACAAACCATTGAGTTGAATAGAAGTAAAGCAGAGAAAAACAACCATCTTAGGAACATTATTATAACTCAATGGTATGTGATGTGATGTGGTAGAAAGAGCTTTGTGATTAGACTAAGATTTGAACTCTGCTTTCTGGTGGTGAGATCTTAGCCAGGTTGCTTTTAACATCTGAATCCCAGCTTCCTCGATAAAATGAGCATGAAGATGCCTACTTTAAAAGGCTGACATGAAAATTGAATTAAACAAGAAAATTCACATAAAGCACTGTAATAGCACTTGGAATTTAAGATGTGTCTCAGTAGAATATAATAATGGTGATAGCTATTATTATTCAGTATTCAAAACTTTTAATCTTACAAACAGAACTGTACCTCTCTTTAAAGTTTCACTACATTTTTTTAAAAATGTGATCTTATTAGAACTTTAAAAAAAGCACAGCTAAAATAAAACCACACTGCCACATTCCCAGAAGGTGAAGCACCAAACACAAGTATCTGAAAAGGTGAAATATTATCATTTTCAACGTAAATTTTATTTTGAGAACTGCTTTGATTGTCACGTTTGTTTTTATTTTTTGTGTTATTATAGTTTAAAATTTACAACTCTTTCACAATTATGTGTTTGATTTACACTTTGATATATGCCCTGAACTCAAGAAGCTGGTGAAAAAATAGCCAGAAATATAAATGTAAGAAATAAGAAGAATTAATTAGTAAAGAGAAAGATAGGAATTCATAATTTAGAGGCACTGAAAGCTTACAATAGTTAAATAAATCCACTACCATTTTTACTGGCTTAGAAATACACTGCAATAAAGGGCAGAGAGAGCAGCAAAATTAGAAATGAGGGAGCAGGTGTAATGACAGCATGTGAGCAGGGTTTTATTCTGTTTTTAAAAAGAGAGGGTTATGCAGAGAGAAATGCTATTGTATTACATTTGGAAAGTGGGAAGGCTTTCCTGAAAAAGAGAATTTTTTTTTTTCAAAATTATACTAAAATTTCGAGAACTTGAAAAATTAGTTATAAAGTTGATTTCATACATTTTATTGCACAGTCACTTCTAAAAATGTCCCAGTTCCAGATGATAAAGAGAAAGTTCTTTCAAAATTTGAGGAAGCTGAAAATTCATGTTGCACAATCTGTCCCCAAGAACAGAAAAAGATGGGAGGCTGACCCATTCATTAAAGATCAATGCCATTAAGAAATCAATATTTAAAAAATAACTAAAGAGCTGGAGTGTGTCAAATCCTAAATAAAAACTAACGATGAGAACCCCCGCCCCTGCCAGTAGTAGGTTGCAAGATCATTTTGTGAAGCTGCTATGGTTTGAATATATGTGTCCTTCTAAAATTCACATGTTGGCACTGACATCTCAAGGTGGTGGTATTAAGAAGTGGAGCCGTTGAGAGGGCATTAGGCCACGAGGGCTCTGTCCTCATGCATGAGATTAGTGCTCTCATAATGGGGCTTGAGAGAGCCAGGTCCACCCCTTCTGCTTTTCCTGCCCCAGAGGGGTGCCACAACAGGCACCATTTATTAGATTGGTGCAAAGGTGATTGTAGTTTTTGCCATTAAAAGTAACAACAAAAGTCAGAATAACGTTTGCACCAGCCTAATACAAAGCAGAAAGCAGCCTTCACCAGATGCCAACTCTGCTGGCCCCTCAGTCGTGGACCTCCCAGACACCAGACCGTAAGAAGTGAATTTCTGTGGTTTGTAAATTACCCAGTCTCAGCGACTTCTGTTATAGCAGTCTGAACAGATGGACACAGAAGTTGGTACAGAAAAGAGGGTCACTGCTGTAATACAAACTTACCCACATGGACGCAGCCTGGGGATGGGGCAGCAGGCAGGCTGGAGAGGAGTCTGGAAGAGCAGGCTAGGACGAGCCTAGATGTCTGTGAGTGGAGCACACAGGGCGATTCTGGTGAGGGCTCAGATGGAACTGGGAAATGCGGTATTGGAAATTGGGGAAGAGCCATCCTTGCCACAAACTGGCAAAGAATTGGGCTGAGTTGTGCTTGTGTCCCGGTGCTTTGCGGCAGTAAGCCCGGAGTTGAGGGTGACAAACTGAAGACGATCTCTGAGCAGAGTGTCGGGCATGTGACACAGCTTCTCTTGACTGCCTATGGTAAAACGCAAGAAGAGAGAAGCAATGTAAAGGTGACGTTCTCAGTCTGGCTGTGTTAAGAATGGAAAACTGTGTTTGGGAGAGAGTACCCAGGGTGGGGCCACGTGATATGGCGATAATATGCACAGAAGAGAGATCTCTGGGCTGCCCCTCTTGTCGCAGGCCCAGAGTGCCAGGGCATTGAAGGCACAGCACCTTCATGGGAGGGGTTGGGGAGCCTCAGACCTGGGAGCGCCCTGCCAGGGGTCCTCAAGTTTCTGCTCTCCACATCCCCGGGCCACATTCTTTGGCCACGTCAGCTTTCGGGGAAATGGTCCCAGATGTGGCTTGGGCAGCTGCTCTGGAGGGCACAGGACGTGGGACTTGGCTACATCTATGTGGTGCTGACTCTGCAGGTGCCGAGTGCAGGAGCTGTGCAGGTGTGCTCCCTCCGCCTGGATGGCAGAGGTTGCACGGAGAGCCTTGGGGCCAGGAGGAGACCTGCTGCAGGAGGGGGGCCGGGAGGAGACCTGCTGCAGGAGGGGGGCCGGGACGAGACCTGCTGCAGGAGCGGGGCCAGTGCAGCCAGCCCTCACAAGCATGGTATCTAGAGCAGCCATGGGAGTGAGGCTGCCCCTCAGACCTGAGTGGTGGAGCCACCAGCATGCAGCTTCAGCTTGGGAGGGCCTCAGGTATGTGACTCCAAGCTGTGAGAGCCACTGTGTGGGCTGTGCCAGCAAAGTCGTGGACGTGGGGACTTCAGGGCCCAATCCCTGTGGCTGTGTATCTGGAAGGCAGGACAGGGGTCCTAGAAGGCGATTTTCAAGCCCCAAGACTTACTGTGGTTTGCCCTGTTCAGTCCTGGGCCTGCCTGGGTCCTGTTGCTACTTTCTTCTTCTCACTCCCCAGGAGTGGGAGTGCCTGGCCTGTGCCTGTCCCACCATTGCATTTTGGAAGCGGGTAGCTTGTCTGAGTTCCCAGGCTCACAGTTGGAGGGGAAGTTTGCCTCAGAATGAATGGTAGTAAGTTGCACTCATATCTGATTTAGAGATATTTATTTATTCATTTGTTTATTTATTATTATTATTTTGGAGACAGAGTCTTGCTTTCTCACGGAGGCTACAGTGGTGCAATCTCGGCTCGCTGCAACCTCCACCTCCCGGGTTCAATAGACTCTCCTGCCTCAGCCTCCCAAGTAGCTGGGATTACAGGCACGTGCCACCATACCCTGCTAATTTTTGTATTTTTAGTAGAGACGGGGCTTCGCCATGTTGGCCCAGTTGGCCTGCAACTCCTGACCTCAAGTGATCTGCCCGCCTTGGCCTCCCAATGATTTAGAGATATTTAGATGAGACTTTGAACTCAGACTTTGAAGTTGTTGCTAGAATGACTAAATGAATGAATTTCTGCTTTTAGGGAAGAGCTTGGGGGCAGTGCCCTGGTGTCCTTTTGCCTCGTGAGGACATGGTCACAAGGCACCATCCTGGAAGCAGAGAACAGACCTCACCAGATACCCAGTCTGCGAGGCCTTTGATCTTGGCTCCCCAGCCTCCAGAACTGTGAGGAATACATTTCCATTGTTTATAAATTATCCCTTCTAGAGCATTTTCTCAACAGCAGCAGGAACAGAGTAAGAGCAACACAGTAGCAGCAGCTGAGACCTGGCTATCAAAGGAAGAGCAGCAGAGAAGCCGTGACCAGGCAGCGGTCGAAACATTCTCCCTGCCAATCATTAAAATAATGTGACTAGTGTGACTACACACCCATCCATGCACACGTATGGCTTTGAAGCATCGTTAAATTTATGTCAAAAAAGTTAAGTCTTTGCATCATAGTATACACTAAAATAAACTCCTGAAATACTCTAGAGTTAAGTGTAAAAAAAAAAAAAGACAAGAAAAACAGGAATATAGATAACTAGTTGACTCATCTCAGAGCAAGATAGCATTTGGAAGGAGAAAAAAAAGTCCTGACAAAGTAAAAAGTGATAGAAGAATAGGAACAGGTCACAGCAGCAGTAGCAGAACTCCAGGCTTTGGACTCTCTACTGAACCTCTAAACCGAGTTCTTCTCCATCTGCAAAGTGAGATCGTAATGGAGCCCACCTTGCAAGGTAGTGCTGAAATGCTTGAAATAATGACTGGCACAAGACTACCACGGAGTCGATTACTTCCAAGGGGCAGAATCTGTATCAGGAGCACATCTTACAGAAAAGACAAACATTTTATTAATTTTTAGATTTATAATAGTGAAATAACTAAAAATAATTGTCTAACATAGAAGGATTAAATAAACTGTTGAATTTAAACAAGCATGAAATTATATTTTCGATGTACGTTAAACAACATAAGAAAATCAAGTAATAAGTTGTGTGAAAACAAATTAAACAGCATTGTTCTAATTTTATGAGTATATTTACAAACAGACACACAAAGCTGGAAGGAATTATTTCTTGGGAGCAAGATCATCAGGCACGTTGCTTTTCTTCAAGCTTCTTTAGATTTCCTGTGTTACTGACAATGAGCATGTATGTGACAATTTGATTTTAGATAAACACTCTAAATCTAAGAAAAGAGCATCAATGTAGGATTTTCATAAATGAGGACTATGACATTTTTATGTTAAAAATAATGCCACATCATAAGTGTGTATGATTTCAACTAAAATATTATCATTGCATTTAACATTACTGCTGAGGAAGATATATTACTGTTAATTGTAGCAATATGGATTAATCTGGGACTGTCTTGATGTCACATACTTGCATTCTACTTAAAAAACGCAATTTAAGAAATGCATAAATAATCACAGTTTTAATTTTTAAAAGAGTTTTTACTGTCAGAGTTTCACATAACTGGAAATTAATTTAAAAATTCCATGGTCTCTGCCTCTGGCTAATTTGGAGTAGCGGGAATCAGGTTTACTCTCTCAGCTAAAACAATTCAACATTGGACAAAAATGTAGGAATCAATGGTTTTGTGGGCTGGATATAAGTCAGTGGTGGATGATGATCCCTGAGAGACAGGAAATGAACACAGTGAGCCCCTAAATCGCACCAGCCCTTGCCGAGGGGTTGCCATGCGGAGCTCAGGGCCTCCCTGATGGGATGAGATAGAGCGGGCAGTTGGAGGAGGTTGAAGTGGCTGGAATTTGCAGGACAGGTGGCATGGAGAGAGGACAGAAAGAGTCGTTGAGGCTCTGTGGAAATTCCTCTCAAGCCTCAAGCTGAATATTGATCAACATGCTTGTGAGAAAAGGAAGAAAGGTCAAGGAAAGAACCACACAAAAGGATTAGAGGGGAAAGTCCCAAGGCTCACACAGGAGGGACCAGTCCCGAGGCTCACACAGGCTGGGAACAGTTCCTGTGCCCACGGCGTGGAACCAAGGGTGGCAGAGGACTCAATGTTTTGCCTCAGCAGTAGGGAAAAATTGACCTCTAATGAAATCTTGCTCTGGTTTGACATAAAAATGCTGAAAAGCAGAACTCTAAAGGACTAAACGGTTTCTAAATAACTTTTGGATCCAAGAACAAAGCTCAAGACTCTGTAGAGGAATACAGAAATGTCCAGCACCCAAGAAGGTAAAATCCACAACAGCTGCTATCCAGTGAGAGAATGACCAGGCTCACAGGAGAGCAGGTGTGTCAGTCAACCAAAACCAGCCTGGAACGACAGAGGTGGCAGGATCAATAGACAAGGATTCTAAAACAGTTGTGACCATTGCATTGCATAAGTGCAGAAAACTAGAGGGCACGCTGGGCATGTGGGATAAAGACAGGGAAGACATAAAGGAGGCTCCAGATGAACTTCCAAAGATAAAAGCTACCGTGGCTGAGATGAAAACATGAACATGGATGAATGGCAGATGGGGCGCTGTGGAATAAGTGACTATTGCTTTTGTGTGTGTTTGTTTGTTTTGGGGACAGAGTTTCACTTTTGTTGCCCAGGCTGGACTGTAGTCTTAGCTCATTGCAACCTCCGACTCCCAGATTCAAGCAATTCTCCTGCCTCAGGCTCCCAAATAGCTGGGATTACAGGTGTGTGCCACCACACCCAGGTAGCTTTTTGTATTGAGTAGAGATGGGTTTCACTATGTTGGTCAGGCTGGTCTTAAACTCCTGACCTCAGGTGATCCGTCCCCTTCAGCCTCCCAAAGCGCTGGGATTACAGGCGTGAACCACCGCACCCAGCTGTGACCACTGACTTTGAATACATGCAATGTACTGGAAACACAGGATGTCCACATGCAAAAAAAGGACCTCCATCAATATCTCACATCATAGACAAAAATTAACTCAGAATACATCATAGATCTAAATGTAAAACTGAAAACGATAAATCTGGAAGAAAATGTAGGAGAAAGCCTTCGCAACCTTGGATTATGCCAAGAATCACAAATATTTGACACCAAAAAGACATTCCAGAAAAGAAAAAAAGGTAAATTGAACCATATCAAACTTAGTAAGGCTGCCTTTTGAGACACACTGTTGAGAAAATAAGATACCCACACACTTAGAGCGAATATTTTCAAAGTCACATATTTGAAAGAGGAGTTGCATATAGAATATATGAAGACCTCTCAAAATGAAATAATTTAAAACACTCAATTAAAAATGAGCAAAAGAATGAAATAGGGCTGGGTTTGGTGGTTCACACCTGTAATCCCAGTACTTAGGGAGGCTAAGGTGGGTGGATAACTTGAGGCAGGGAGTTTGAGACCATCCTGGCCAATATGATAAAACCCTCTCTCTTCAAAAGAAAAAAAAAACCAGCCAGACACGGTGGCACACCTGTAATCCCAGCCACTTGGGAGACTGAGAGGCATGAGAATTGCTTGAACCTGGTAGGTGGAGGCTGCAGTGAGCTGAGATTGTGCCACTGCACTCCAGCCCAGGTAATAGAGACTCTGCCAAAATAAAAATAAAAAAGAATGAAATAGACATGTGACAAAGATGATATATAGATGGCAAAAAGCACATGAAAAATTCTCACCATTATTAGTTATTAAAGAAACGCAAACGTAAGCCACAAGGCTATGCCACTGCCCACCTACTGGAACATCTAAAGGTAAAGCACTGGAGCGTCCCCAGGTTGGTGAGGATGTGGAGCACCTGCTCTTACCCATTGCCAGTGGGAGTATAACGTGGTAGAACCACTTTAGAAATCACCCATCGTTTCTTAAAAATGCAAGCATGAACCTACCGTATGACCTGGCCATTCCACTTTTCTGTATTCACTCAAGGGAAGTGAAGGCATATGCCTGTAGAGACTTGTATACTATTATTATTCATAGTAGCTCTCTATTCTTAATAGCCCAAATGGAAGCAAAGAGAACATCCATCAAAGGGTGCATGGATGCATAAGTTGCAGCACGTTTGTAATAGGAAGGAAGTACTACATAGTAATGAAAAGGAATGAGCTGTGATGGCAAGGTCATGGTCGAATCTCAAAATAATCATGCTAAGTGGAAGCATCCAGACTCCTTCTCCCCAAAAGAATATGTTCTAGATGATTCCACATATACCCTGTAAATGCATATGCAGCTGTCTGTGCTGGCACCTTGAGGAGGCCTCCTTGAGGAGGGTAGGACTTTGAGAAAACTTTGAGATGAGGATTGTTGCTTTTTATCTTGATTGCAGTGATGGTTCTGTGGTGTGTACACATGTTAAAAATGTATTAAATTGTCTACTTTAATATGTGCAGTTTATAGTGTATCAGTTATACCTAAATAAACCTGTTACAAATAACTAAAAAAAGGTCATGTGCGATGATGTTTCCATTCAAAACAATGTTCACTGGTCTTAAGTATAATCTAGTCAAGAAGCCAAAAGGTATCACTTTTTCTCACCAGTGGTTTACACACACACACACACACACACAAAGAGAGAATATGAAAGTTTAGAATGAGGCAATTACAGACAGTATTGTCATCCACTGTGACCTATTAAATAATTTACAAAGGATCTTTTACATCATTGCATAATATGTACATGATTTTGAAAATCTCATCTGCCCATATATTTGTGATCTGCACCATATTAAAAATGTACAGGGGCAACTCTGGCTCCCACACTTGGCATGCTTTAAAAAGGAAGCTCGCACGCATCTGAATTCTAATTGTGTCCCTTTTGCTCATGTCTCATAGTCTTTGTCTTCAATAATGACATTCAGTTAAGGTCCTTCTCATAAGGATATTAGTCTGAAATAAACATTAGTGGGGGAAGAAATTAGGTGTCACGAGCAAAGGATGTTCCACTACACTTGTGTGCATTAATGGTTGCAGATTGGACCTGATTTCTGTGCAGTGTCTCTCACTGTGGATTGGTGTAACTTTCAGAACGACCTACATATTCTTCGTGTTGATGCACACTTCTGTGGCTTGACAACATAGGCCGGTAGTTTTACAAAAAGAGTAACAGTAAGCACACCTCCTGAATTGGAACCTCCATTTCGAAAGGTATTTCTTTGACATTGGAAAAGTATTCATGTGCTTGCTGGAAGAAAGGAAGGAAGGGAGGGAGAGAAGGAGGGAGGAAGGGAGAAAGGAAGGAATAGGGGAGAATCGATAGAAGGAAGAAAGGAAATAGGGAAGGGAGGAGGGAGAAAGGAAGGACTGGGGGAGAAATGGTAGAAAGAAGGAATGAAGGAATGAAGGAAGGAGCAAAGGAAGAAAGAAAGGAAAGAGGGACAGAGGGAGGGAGAGAGGAATAAAGGAAAGGAAACCGGCCCCTACCACCTTTGCTGTGTGTCTTGACAGTGAGAGTTTTTCTCTTTTCACAGATGTGCTGGGGGCTGTCTCCCGGAGCAGAGGCCTGTTTGAGTGACGCAGGTGGTGGTGAGTGTGGGGATGGGCATGGAGGAGAAAACCATGTTGCTGTTCCCAGACACCCTTCACTGGGCACGAGCCCAGCTTGCTCACACTGTGCACCCCGGTTCTTTCTCTCCCAGCAATGCTGGACACTAAGAAACCCTAATTTCGCTGGAATAGCAGGGAAGCTTTGTCCTCTCCTGCTCTTGCCCAGGGCAGCTCATGGCCCTATTGTGGGTCCTCTCTAACTGCTAGAGCCTTCTCCCGCTTTGCCCCACCTGCTCTTCTCACTGTTCAGGCTGCTCTGTGTGAAACCACTCAGACCCCGAGCTTAAAACATCCTATGGGGATGCTTCGAGGTTGCAGCTGGGTGGCTCCTGCCAGTTGCTACAGCCAGGGCTGGACTCAGCTGAAGGTGACTTCCCTGCTTCTGTGTCTGGAAGTGCAGCTGGCGTATATGGAGCACCTGGGTGGTGTGCCAGGCATCCCTGCCCTCACGGATTTTGCTCGGGCTCCCTCATAGCCTGGAGGGTCGCTGGGTGTGTTGCAGGGAGGCTGGCCTCCCCCAGAGCAAGTAGAAGCAGCGGCAGCGGCTGGCCTCACTTGGCGCTGGGCCTGGAGCGGGCCCGGCATGGCTTTGGCCACTCTTGATTTTCGTCCAGGTAGGTTTGGGGCCATCCAGAGTCTCGGGGTGGAAAGATGAGGGTGTAGCCAGGACGCATGGCAGAAGCACGGGTGCGCTGGGATTCACTGCCGTGGCCCTGTGGGAAGCAGGGCTGGCATCCTTTCACTCGCGTTCTTCCCTGTGGGTGACTGAGTCTTGCCCCTGGGCAGGCACTATACCAGCAGGAAGGCATCCACTTCGGAGCTTTCCCTATGGGAAACGCTGCCCCTGGCTTTGGGGTGAGGAGTGTGGACCCCACCATCCTGCCCACCGTGATCCCGACACACACAGCAGAAGCTTGTCTCTGTCTCAGGTGTCTGTACGAGCTGCTGATTCACAGTGGAGGGACACGGCCGGTACACATCTTCCTGTCTCTGCAACAACCTTCGTTATGCTTTCTTTTAATTGAAATCATTAAGAAGCCTTTAACTTGGTTATTCACTGCTCTGCACTCCTCCTTGCTGGTCATTTGCATCTGTGATTAACAAGGTTTTATTGAAGATGTAGGCATATTTTTATTATCTTCAGAATCTCAAGCCCTTTTCATATACTGACATTAAGCCACAGCCCACTTTCCCAAAGCTAATTAGGCAGTCTCTCTACCGGGAGGCGAGGCTTGGCTCGTCCATGTCAGAAGCAGCGTGTCCAGCTCAGGGCCGAGTGTTTCCCCCACCGACCGTTCCCACGCCTGCCGGCCGGCTGCTCCTCTCACCCCACCCCACGTGTCCTCTGCAGCCATAGCCCCGAGGCTCTCCCTGAAGGGCACATCCTGCCGTGTGGCTCTGGGCTGAAGGCTCCAGAGGGGCGGCTCCCACTGCCCACGAGGGAGGCCCTGCCTTGCCTGGCCGTATCCCGTGGCCCATGTGTGCCCCTCTGTGCACGCGGATGCCGAGTGGGAACTCAGAGAGTCCGTGTGGAATCCACGGTGGAGTTCTTTGCCATGCTGTTGTTTGGATACATCTCAAACTTCCTATCCCCGTCAGTTCTGAGCAGCCGCCCTGTCCTTCCACATCAGCGTGTGGTGGGATAAAGAGGCATCCTACACGCTCACCAGTGAAAGCTTTGAGGCAAGGGTGTGAGGAGGCTGGCGAGGTCTTCTTCTCTCTGATGTCCCCGGTCAGGCCGTATGGCTGTGCCATCTTCTTCCCTGAACAATGCAATTGGTCCCGTGCCCCCCTGAACGTCTCAGAATACAGCTTTGCCGGTGCTGGAAATGGCTAAACTGCTAAACGAGAAGGATGTGGCCCACAGCATTTTATAGAAATGTGCTTCTGACCCATGATCTCAAAGGCATTTCTAGTGCAGTTCTGCAGCCTGACACCCTGGAGGATGCTACTGCTGCTTCTGCTGAGATGCCAGCCCTGGGGGTCCTGGCTGACCCATCGCCACTGAGGAATGCTCACAGCCTGTGTGAAGCCCAGAGGCTGACCACTGAATCATTGCAGCTGGAATTCCTCCCTGGGAGAGGTTGTAGGCAAGTCTCTCCACCAGAAATCCACCCCAGGGCAAATGCTGCTGAAGGCCCGAAGCTCCGGCCCCCTCTCTAACTGACTCATCCGAGACGTGCTTCCTAAGGGAAGGCCAAAGGCAGTACATCCCATGGGAAGAGCTCCTTGCTCTGACATTTTCTGCTTTTTTGGAAAAAGTCCATTGGGCCATAGCACGGAACCACCCTGTCTGTTGGTAAAGATCTTAAGAAACGCAGGTTCTCATGGAGAACTCTTCCTGCTAGCTCACTCACCCATTTGACGGAGGAGCTGTGGGTGCTGGTGGCTCTGCTTCACTCCCTTGGTGGCTCCTGGGAGCTGGAGCTTCTGTAAAGATGTCCACTGAATTGCCATCCCAGGCCTGGCTGTGTGCACAGACTCTGAGTGGTCCCCCCTGGTGGTGGACCATGAAAAGCCAGGACCCACCCTCCTTACAGGTGATGCAGTCTAGACTGGAAGGTCCTGGGCTCCCCTCATCTCTGCCCAAGCTGCTCTGGCTCCAACCCCCTCCCCCACCTTCCCTAGCACCACTTAGAGTGGGCACAGGGCGTGTCCTCCCACTGGGACGGAGCAGGTGCTGGTGTCTGGGATCTCCAGGGTGGACACCTGTCTTTGTCTAAAGAATGAACATCAGGAAAGCACAGCTCTAACGAGGTGGCTCCATCACAGCAGCCCGCAGCAGCCGCGCCCGAGATGGCAGCCACTTGTGTCTGGCAGAGAGGAGGCTCTCGTCCATCCATGAGAAAGGGCTCTGGGGACGTCCGTGCAGCTGCAGATGAGGAAGAAACCCAGGCAATCCCATACACTTCCTCACCCTGCTTTGCTTCTTTATGCTACCTTGGGCAGGAGGGCTTCCCCGTTCCCCCTTCAGGGAGCAGAATGGCTTAGGGTTTGAAAGCATCCAAGGGTCTGGGAGAGGAATCACAGCTGTGTAAGCCTGGAGCACTCCCCATCAACGGACGTCCGGGCCAGCTGAGAGGGGACTCTGAGTGCAGGGCTGAATTATCACATCCCCCACCCCCAGGCCCAGGCTGGGACTGCCTTCCAAGGGGCAGAAATGGGGACACCCTTTGGGAAAGGCCCCACCGGGACAAGGCAGCTGCAGCAGCCGGAGTCTGAGGCATGGAGGACGGGACAGAAGGCAGGTTCAGTTCTGCAGCCAGCCTTCCACTGGCAGTCCTGGGGCCTCCAGGGGCTTTCTCAGTCCAGGGCCCAGGCAGAGAGCCTGCCGTTAGAGTCACATTCAGGTTTGAAGGGTGCATCTGTCTAGAGCCACCATCCAGAAAGTGAGGCACAGTCATGTTGGGTCGAGACCCCTGTTCTTGTGATTCAGCTCAGAGAGGAGGCTGTTGTCAGCCGGGGTTTGGGCAAATGACCTGAGCCCAGAGAAGGAAGAATGGTTGGAGCCCAGGCCTGCGACAGGGGAGCAGACAGCCTTGCTCAGCCCTGAGGCCACTTCCAACAGGTTCGTCTCCAGCAGACAAAAATACCAGCTGCTTCTTGGTCTAGCAGGCTAGGAAGAGAACTCAGTATATTCATGTCGGATAGGCTACAACAGACATTTGACAAAGTCTGGAGCATAATGGAGAGGTCTGTTAGAACAGATTTGGCTGTATCTCATGTAAGGGAATAGGAAACAGCAATTCCAAGGGCTATGCTTGGTGTGCTTGGGGAGCAACACACACGGTTGTGCACTGAAAAGCAAAAGGGGCTTTTCCATCATCCAGCTTCAAGCACAGAGGTCATCAACCCAGCTAGCCGGCTGATGGGCTGTGCCTGCAGAGTGCGGGTCTTCCTGTAAATGCAATGTGGGAAGTAGGAAAGTTCCTTTTTAAAGTTTCCTTTCTTGTTAAATAAAAAGTGTGCTAATAACTTTGTTAAGACCTATCCTACGTCACTGTTAGACGTGTCATGCTTACAGGCACGTAGTGGATTCTATGTCCTTGTACTTTCACCAAGACATCTGTGCTGGATGTGCTCACAGCCATGTCCCAGCTCTCCACTGCTTTTACCTGTTTAGAAAAGTTTTAAGTTGTTAGCCTAACGGGTTTTAGTTTAGATTGTGAGTTCCGGTTCCAGCCAACGGAGATGAGACACACCAGTAAAGATGACCCCAAATGCGTAAGGGATAAATGTGTGTGTATTTCCTTCGTTCTTTGTACTCTTGTGGCACAATGGCTACCAGGAGTCCCCTTCCTGCAGCCCAGGAAGTAAAAATTGCTTGGCTGAAAGATCCTTTGTCTCAGTGCTAATTTTTCTTTGCGGCACCGAGCATCTATTTCCAACATGCAGTGACATTTGATGTTTGGCAGGCGTATGTCAGTGAGCTGCAACATTCATATGATTTAGAATTTCTATAAGCGACATAAATAGCCATGTGGAATTTACATTAAGAGTTTCCACAGTTCATATTTTGGAGTTGTGCCTTATTTACATAAGTAATTACATTTGGGTCTTATTTGCATATCACATTGACAAAATGCTATTTCCAACAGTGGTGGTAAGGCTAGCAGCAATGGAGACTGAGCACAGCAAACATCTTCCAACCCAGTAGAACAGGGAGCAGCGGCTTCCCAGGATCCTGGATGAGATGCTGGCTTCATGCTGCCGTGTTCACGGTGGTCACACGTGTATGCACAGGGGACCCTGACGTAGGTCCTTGGCAGGGATGGAGCAGGTGTCGCGGGTGCAGAGAGCAGTTCACCACAGGCCGTGTGTGTCTAAATTGGTGGACAATAATCCTGCGATGACGTCCTCACAACCAGACGTTTGGGTCATGAGATTTTTTTTAGGGATTTTCTGCCTGATGTTCCAAGAAGCCTTCAGGGAACTTCCTAGACGAGCAGGCCCAGGAGGAGGTGAGGCAGCCAGATCGCCCCGGCTTTGTTCCCACCCTGGCCATGGCCAGTGGACTCCTTGTGGAGGGCTGGGGCCAGGCCTTCCCAGGAGCAGCTCCCGGGACACATAGGGGAAGGAGGCGTGGGCTCCTCTGGAGGCTCTGAGGCTGGCGGCCCGAGGGCAACCAGGAGGCAGCTGATTCTTCTGCCTGTGGTAGGCTGAAAAGAGAGCCCCGCTTCTCTCTGCATTCCTGGCTCTCCGTCCAGCAGCCCCTCAGAGGATGAGGCCCCCACAGGTGGAAGCTGGAGCTGGTGGCATGTCAAACCGAACGAGAGGAAGGACAGGGCGTCCTGCTCCTCCCTGATGACTTCCTCCCGCGGCTCCGGGCTGAGCTCCATGGAGCAGGGACCAGACCCTCTGCCTGGGGGTGGGTACCGGGAGCTCCAGGGTGGGACCATGGCAGCCAGGCCGGGGGAAGTGGGCTGTTATGCCTGAGGTATCCACACCAGCCCTGGACCCTCGTGGCTATGTGGGGCGGCAGATAGGCCAGGAAGGAACCCACCCCACAGTAAACCCAAGCGCTCAGCAGAGGGGCGCAGTGGGGGCTTCCTCCTTGGGGCCAGCCCCTGCTTTATTTATCTGCCTGGTCAGCCCCATCTGTCCCACCAGGGGCTCTCCAGCTTCCCGTGCACCCCAGGCCCGCTTCGCAGCCGAGGAGGAATAATGAAGGCATCTCTCAGGGGAAGCCAGGGCCAGCTTGGGCCACTTTCCTTTCGTTTCATTTTAAATTAATTCATTAGCATTTTCAATGGACAATTTAAAGTTGTACGTACTTAGGGTGTACAACACGATCTTTTGAAATCTGCGTACACTGTGGCATGGCTGGATCAAGCTAATCACCCTGTGCGTGACCTCACATGCTTCTCAAGTTTTGTGATGAGAAGACAAAATCCACTCTCAGGATCTTGCAGAGTTTAACACATTGTCATTGTCATAACCACGGTCACCACATGCACCGCAGACCTCTGAGCTCACTCCCCCATCTCACGGAAGCTCTGTATCCTTTGATCACCATCTTGCCAGGTCCCGATCCCCAAACCCACCGTCCTCGTCTCTTCCTGAGGTTGGCTGGCTGCGGCGGACCCCACGGGTCTGGGACATCCTGTGGTTGGCTGTTCTGTGCTCCTTGTTCCTCACTATCCCTCTGAGGCGCTTTGTCCCACCCTTGAGATGGGGCCAACGCAGCTGGGGGGGGATGTCTCCCCATGTCTTCATGAATTAGTTACAGTGACTACAAATGCAATAGAGTTTCTGGTGTCTTCCTCTGATCATGCGATAACCCTAGTGACTTGGGGACAGCAGGGAGGCTCTCTGGGGCCCAGCCTCTCCCAGGGTCCCTTAAAACCCCAAAACCCAAGCCGCCGCTGAGGTTACCCTCCCCTGGTCTTCCTTCCCTACCGTGTGGTGCACACCTTGGAGGCACATGTGGCCTCTGCGTGGATTCACCGCTCAGTGTGGGGCCTGGGGGTCTTGAGGGATGGGCACCTGGACCAGGCGCCTTTGGAGGGTCGCTGGCTCCTCCCTTCCATGTGTGACTGTCCCTGCTGGCCAGGCAGCCTCCAGCCACTGCAGGCAAAGAGCCCCCAGCCTCACCCCAGGCACCCTGTGCCACTGCCGCGGGGATGGACACCCTGGGCCTTGATTTCTGTGTTTGTTGGTGTCTCTCCAGCTGGACTCTGAGCTCCATGAGGACAAAGGTGCTGCCTGCGAAGCTTCTATCTCCTGGGCCAGAGTCACACCTGCTTGTTAGCAGGCTCTGATTCACATGGTTGCTTTCAGAAATGAGGATGGATTTCTGTGTCTAATCTCCTCCCTGCCCCTCGGTTCCAGGACAGGCAGGTAGGGCAGGCAGGTTGAGCTCCCAGCACAGAAAACCTGGCAGATGGGTGGATGGGAACCAACCCCACCTCTTCCTCTTTCGTCAGCTGCACAGCCCATGGGTGGCCAAGTGCCTGCACTGAAAACACAAGTGCCTTGATGGTCCCGATTCTCGGTAAACAAGCCCAGCCGAGGGCTTAGCGCCTCGGTATCCTGCAGTTTCTCTCTCTCTCTGCTTTTGGATCCTAAACATCAGGTAACTGGTGAAACCCTGTCTCAGAAAACCTCATCATCCATTATTTATACAAACGACTATGCTCCTAAGGAAACAAGCTTGAACTTCCTGACTGAGAAATACCTTTTTTTTGATTGGTGTGATTTCTTTCCTTTGGGACTCAAATATGAACTGAGGTTCGGGAAAAGAAAACCTTTATTTTCTTTGTGCAAAAGCTTTGACTGGTGTTTTGCTATAGCCAGAAATCTCTCAATCTCTTGCAAATCCAAGAGGATTCAAATCTGGCACTGCTCAGTGATGACACTCCCCCTGGAGCTGCTTTCTCCAGGAACCTGCCGATTAGAGCCGGCCCTTTCCCTCCTGCCTCTGCAGGGTGAGGGGTGTCAGCCCACAGCCCGTGGCACCGTCCGGCACCCAATCCTCCTGGGTTCTTAAAAATCGATATTTTAAATGAATACGTAATCAATGTACATATTTTGGGGTACATGTGATAATTTTATACATTCAAATAATGTGGAAAGATCAAACCAGGGTAATTGGTATAAGTATCACCTTAAATATTTGTCTTTATGCTGTGAACGACTGAGTTATTCCTTTCTAGCTATTTTGAAATATAAATAGCTTATTGTAAATGGTGGTTGCCCGACTGATCTATCAAAGGCCAGGTCTCCTTTCTTCCCTGTGTACACCCATGCCCACGAATCAGCCTCTCTTCCCTCCCTACCGTCCCTCCTTTTCCCAGCCTCTGGTGACGGCCACTCACTCTCTATCTTCAGGAGCGCCACCTTTTCAGCTCCCACAGGGGAGTGAGGACATGTGAAGTCTGTCTTTCTGTGCTGGCTGATCTCGCTTAGCATGAGGACCTCCAGGTCCAGCCGTGTTGCCAGTGCCCAGTCCCATCCTTGTCAGAGCTGAGTGCTGTTTCATGGTGCACATGCACCGAGGTTTCTTTATGCCATCTATCTTGGGGTTGTGGTGCATGTCTCAGCACTGGCCCAGCAGACTGGGGGACCCACTTGCTGGGGGGCGGTCTCTAAAATTCTGCTCTTGGGACCTATATGGGGTCTTTCTACTCCATTCAGCACTGGACCGAGGACTTCTGCGAGACACTCCTGTCGCCAGCCTACCGTTCTTCCCTTCTGTTCCTGCAGCACGGGCTGTGCAGGTCGCCTCTGCACCTCCCCTGCCAGCTTTCTCCCTCAGCCTCTCCCCCTGTGCTCCCGGCTGCTCAGGGGCCAGGCTCTGCCATCAGGCGGCCCCAGTCAGATGCAGCTGGGGGTCTTCCAGTGTGGACTTTTCTCTCGTGGCTAGCTGCTGTCCTGGAGTGTGGCTTCAGGTGCCGTGAGGGGCTCAGGCTGTGGGCGTTTGTCCTCTGGCTGCACACATGGATGTCCTGCCAGATTGTGGAGTGGCTTCAAGGCAACAGGGCTGGCTGTGGGCACCATGGATGCTGGCCGGCCTATGAGGAGTGGGTGTCCCAGCACGCTGAACCTGTGTGATCGGAGGATGACTTTCCAGACCTTGATTCAGCAGAGCAGCTTGGGAAATGACACGGGTTGTGAGTTGTGGCATTGGCTTCAGAGCTCCCTGCGTGGGATGTGGAGCAGCCCTGTCCGCTCCAGAAGTGAGGGGGTCAGGCTGTGTTTGGAAGCTGTCAGCACAGGGGCCCGCAGGCTGCTTGGCGCTCACTGCTGGGTGCTGCGCTCTCCCGGATGCAGCCTTCCTCCCGGCCTCCTGCCGAGGTGGCCCCTCCTTGCTCCTCCCAAGGCCCAGCACGTGCGTCTTCTGGAGCTTGTCCGGATCTGCACCCTCGCCTCGGGGCAGGGGTGGCTGCTGCGTCCTCAGTGCCCTGGGACACGTCACACAAGCTGTGTACACTCAGTTGTAGCCATTGGTGTGTCTGGCCCCTGGCATGGAGTCTGCCAAGTGAGACTTATTTATTGTGAATACATAATCAATGTACACATTTTGGAGTACATGTGATAATTTTATACATTCATGTAATGTGGAAAGATCAGACCAGGGTAACTGGTGTATCTATCACCTTTAAACATTTGTCTTTATGCTAGAAACGTCTTACTGCCAGAGGCCGGCACAGATGTGGACGGCTTTCTAGATTGAGTTTCCAGGAGGCTGCCGTTCTATTATCTTCTGAAAACTGGGACCTACTGTCCGACACCCTTCCTGTGTGGACCTGGGTGGCCATCTTTCCCATCTGGGGACTGATGAGTTCTGGAGTGAGCCCTCAACACACATAGGTCCTGCTCAATCTTCCCAATGTCCCAGCAAGGCGGGGCTTAGGAAGCAGAGACTAAGAGAGGTTGAGACACCTCAGTGGCTCACAGGGCTCTGAGCCAGGGCCTCTGACTGGGTACCCCCATCCCAGAACCCCGTGACCCCAACCTGGAAAGGTGAGGATGGACACACAGGGAGGTGGCAGAGTAGGCCCAGCTCTGGGGGCTCACAGGCAGGTCCACCCTCCTGAGAGTCCTGGGGACAAATACAGGGAAAAACTGAGTGGAATCCCTGCCTTCCTTAAGTATCCAGGAGAGTGGCTTTAGTTACAGTTTTTGGAAGTGACTTCTCCCAGTTTTGGTTATATGTATATATTATTTATATATATATATATATATATATATATATATATATATATATATATTTGAGTGGGTCAATGGGTTAGAGTAAAATAGTGACAGAACAGCAAACACACATCCTCTAGGCTCTTCTCAGGGTCTCCATGTTCCTTTCCATTCATTGTCAAATCCTCCTTTTTAATTTCACCGTCCCCACTACTGAATGGCCCGGGCCATGGCTCCTGGAGCTGGGTGTCAGCAGCTGTTCCTCGGAGGCTCTGCCAGGGAGTCCAAGGGCAGGGCCAGGTGTGGGCAGGGTGCGAATGCTACCAGCCCAGTGAGGTTTCTCATTCACCAAGGAGCCAGCTCCTTCCATTAGTGAGGGCAGTGGGGGACGCATGTTCCTGTCGTTCTTATTTGCACTGGATCCTGGAGCAAGGGAAGAGGAATTCATAAAAATGGATGGGAAGGTTCTTCTTGGTTAAATCAGAAGTAGAAATGGCACGACTGCCCTTTCTTCCTTCCTCAAAGGTGTCCAATGCGAGCACAGGAGCATGCTTCCGGGTGGCTGTGTGTGGGTGCACTTGCTTTCCTCGTGATTTTCATTATTTCTTCCCTGGGAAGCCATGATCCAGCTGACCTCGCCTCCTCCGGGGCTGCTTGGAGGATCGCGCTGGGGTCTGTCCCTTCCCCCTCCTGCCTGTTTGCAGCTCTCTTGGCTGACCAGCAGCGGCTTGCAGACAGGGTGTGACAAGGACAGAAGGCCTCCTGCTCTGCCGTGGACTCTGGACCCTCAAGACTTCTTCAACTTTAGACACAAACTGCTATTGAGCTGTCACTTAAAAACAAGAGGAAGGCTGGCGGGGTGGCTCACCCCTGTAATCCCAGCACTTTGGGAAGCTGAGGAGGGTGGATCATGAGGTCAGGAGATCGAGATCATCTTGGCTAACATGGTGAAAACCTATATCTACCAAAAATACAACAACAACAAAAAAAATAGCTGAGCTTGGTGGCACACTCCTGTAGTCCCAGTGACTCAGGAGACTGAGGCAGGAGAACTGCTTGAACCTGGGAGGTGGAGCTTTCAGTGAGCCAAGATCACGCCACTGCACTCCAGCCTGGGCAACAGAGCAAGACTCTGTCTCAAATAAATAAATAAATAAAACAAGAGGAAAAGAAAGATTAGTTTGAGAAAGAACATCAGCTTTCTAGTAATCTTGAAAAAGGAGTGCAAAGATAATTTTCCACTTTTGGTTAAAAAAAATGGAGACAGAGAAGGTCATAGCAACCTGGTGCTTACAGCATTGCAAAGACTTTAAATGCCAGAGCCAGGGAGCTAAAGCAGCTTCAGCCACCAGAATTTCCCTAAAAATGTTTACCCATTAAGCTTGTGGATCATGTTGTTAAAATCCAGATTCACAAATCGTTTGCTGATGTAGTGTTATTTTTTTATTGAAATGGAGATACTTAAATGTGGGCATTAGTAGCTTATTGAAAGACAGACATAACACGGCATTTCAATCTTGTCCTAAAAGAAAAAGTAAATCCTCCGGTACAACCCTCGAATTCCAGGCTCCTGGGAGCTGGTGGGACTCTTCTCCAGCAGAAATAAAAGGAGCTGAAGTCGATCCAGCGTCTCCGCTCTCTTGGCGGCTACCGGGCTGGCTCAGAGGCTGTTCTCGTCTGCGAAGCCCACCCACCCTTTGGAAGGATTCAATGAATATCATGAAGATTTGGCATTGACGTGGCTGTTCCTGTGCAGAAGAGCACGGGGGGTTTGAGATTGGCCAGTCTTGGTGCCCCTGGTCCCACCTCGTTCAGGGGATTCTCCTGTGCGAGGCAGGCTTCTCCCAAGTACAGAGGTGAAGGGTTTGAGCTTCCCTGGCCACATGAGCTGGAGTACAGCCCACCCAGGATGCCCCCAACCCCCACATTGTGGCAGCCGCATCCCTCAGGAGACATGACTCTATCTCAGACTGCAATGAAAACACACAAACAGACAAAAAATACATTTGCTTGACTTCGTCTTAACCTCTGATGCCTTTTTATCCCCAAATGCCAGAATTTGAGTCCAGTGTCCCTGTGTGCTGCTTTCGTGGGCACTTCCTGTTTTTTCCTCCTTTTCTTTCTGATTTTTCTCTCCCAAAAAGAGTGCTTGCTTTCCAGGAATGCGGTGATGGTCATCTCAGAGGGGCCCACAGGAGCACGCGTGGACGTCCACGGCCGCTGTGAAGTTTGACTCTGAGGGCAGAGTATGTTCGCATTGTGGGACGCTCCTGCCGGGCACCTTGGCAGAACACAAGTGTTCAAGCTTCACAACCTCAGATCCGTGGCCTGGGACTCAGGTGGAAGAGGTGAGAATATTTGATAATTCATCCAGTTACACTGCCCTTCTGTAGAGAGTTGCCCAACTGGACCCTGGAGGACATTTGCACAGGTGATCATGTAGGTAAGTTGATTGGCTCATGAATTATTTCTATACTGTGAAATTTTCAAAGCAAAGGTGGAAGTCGATAGTTCTTTATTGAGCGCTAAACGTTCAACCTTTAGCTTCCGTGTGGGCTAAATATGGTAATTACCCAAATGGGAAGAACATGCACGCCAAATCCATGTAGACACAGATTCAAAGCATGACCCAGAATTTGGCGGAGGCGATCTTAGGTGAATAACCTAGCTGGGGCCGGACGTGGGCTGGGCAGATGAAGACTAGCTTCCTGTGTGGCCGACCTGGACAGAAGAATTCCGCAGCTGCCTGTGTGTCTGGGTGTGGGTGGGGCCTCAGGTGGGCCTGCAGGTGCCCCTCACCCCCTCCCTCCTGCGCGCCAGGCTGGAAACAGAGTGGCGGCTGAGCCCTGGGAACAGTGCTGCGCCTGCCACATTCGCTGGCCTGGGGACTGCATGCATGAGAGCAAACGAACGTCTGTCTAAGTCGGGCTTTCCACAAATCTCTGCCGAATCTGGTCCTACCTGGTCTAGCGTTGACCCATCTCCGCCCCATCCTTTCCCCTCCCCCACTCCCTTCCTTCTCCCCCTCTGCCCCCACAGGGCCACACAGGGCCTTCCAGTGAGTGTCCAGGCTGGGACAGCAGAGATGCTGGCGTGGGACCCCACCCTCCCAGGAAGTGGTGTCCACCTTAGGCTGCGGTGTGCCAAGCGTGGATGAGGAAGCAGAGGTGGGCAGGGCCCAGGCAGAGTGTGGCAGGGGTGGGATTCCAGCACCCCCCTGGAGCCAGGCCCTGGGCCAGGGCCCCCATGATTCTCCTCCTTCCATCTCTCTGGAGCGGAGGAAGGGATCCCCAGCACAAAGAGGCTGCAGAACCCGGAGCTGCTTCTAGCCCGAGCCACGCCCGAGCTCCTGTCTTCTCCTGCCCTTCCTTCACCGGCACCGACCTCCTGGCGTTCAGCCCCGGGGCCAGTGCCCTCCCCATGGCCTCAGCTCCTCCAGCTGCCTTCGAAGGGAGCAACTCGGCAGCCTGTGACCAGCTCTGGAGCTCTCCCCATGCCTGTCCCCATATCTCAGAGCCCCTTGGCTCTATGCATAATGCAATCTTTTGGTTCTTAGGTTTTAGCTAATATTTAAAGCAATCTGAATTCAGAATTAAGAGAACTTCATGACCCTGTCTAAGTAAATATGTATTTCACAGTCATTTATAGGAAAGGCTTCAAGAAAGCTTGAAGGCATTTTGACGGCAGGGCCGTTTAGATGTCACTGGACTGTGCACACGGTTCCCAGACGAGGCCCGCTTAGGGGCTGCGAGGCGGCCAGAGGGCAGGGCCTTGTTCTGTTTGCTTATAGAGCTTTGTAAAAGTCAGAATCAAGAAATTCCCCTCGGGCTTTTGTTTACGGCTGTTTAACACGGGCACAGCTCAGAGGCCTGAGGTTTGGAATTACTGAATGTTTTCTTCTGTTTCAGGAGGGATGCCGCCGAAAGCAGCCCAGGCTGTCCATGTCTGGGGTGGCCATGGCAAGAAGACTCAGAACCTGGTTTTACTTCGGGGGTTACTCCAAGGCTTCAGGGGAAGGGACTCGGGACGTCTTGGGCCTGGTAAAGGCTTCTCCCTTGCCCCATGCATCCCTGGATTAAGTCAGGCTGAACAGAGCAGAGGGTGGGCTTTAAATGACAAAGTCCTATGGCCACACAGGGGGTGCTCCCCAGGAAGGGGTGGTGTGGTGGCTTCCCCTCAGTTCCTTCAGACAGTTTTGCTCTCATCACAAACCTCCCTCTCCTGCCCAGACATCCAGCACTGCAACCCCTCAGGGGCCCCAGAATTCCACCTTGTCCCTCAGCCTGGGGGGATGTGTTATTCTCCCAGAGCTCCTAATAGTGCATGCTGGTTCTGAAAGGACAAAAAAAGGCAGCTGTGCCCTGGACAAGGCCGTCCTCAGCCCCCAAATTTAGTCTCATGGGGGTCCCCAGTCCCGGAGATTCAGTCTTATGAGGGTCCCCAGCCCCCAGGATTCAGGCTCATGGGGGTCCCCAGCCCCCAGGATTTGGTCTCATGGGGGTCCCCATCCATGTGGATTCAGCATCACGGGGGTCCCAAGGCCTCTGGGATTCAGCCTCATGGGGATCCCCAGCCTCCGGGATTCAGCCTCACGGGGGTCCCCAGCCTCCGGGATTCAGCCTCACAGGGGTCCCCAGCCTCCGAGATTCAGCCTCATGGGTTGGAGGGTGCCTCGTTGCTCCCTCTATACCAGGCACCACTGTCTATGGAAAAGCTCAGAATATTTGGCAGTAAAACCCTCATGTGTTTTCTTCACAGCTCACACCATTAACATCATATTTAAATCTTTGCTGCTCCTCTGCCACCCGAGGGGTCATTTATGACATTTATGAATGGCTTACCTGGCCCCCGTGAAGTGGATGCCAAATCTCAAACCCCCCCCCGTTGTCCCCAATAGCCTGAGGACTGATATTTTCATTCTACTTTTTGTCTCCATTTCATAAAATTAAAACTTTTTTTTGGTAACCTTTCTTAAAAAATAATACAAATACTAGTTTTGTTGGTCTTGGGGTATGGTTTTATTATTCATTTCTGCTATTACAGTCTCAACAATGAATAATTCACTTTTCCAAACATGAGTGAAGGTTTACGGCAGAGATTTCATTCTGGGTCCCACAATAACAGCATTTGCCGTCTCTAATAATGTTGAAAAATCCCTTCTCAGATACCTGATTAGATGTGCTCTCACTACAAGGAAATTCAGCTAAGATCCTCATCATGGAAATGCAATTTCCTTTTATTTGAGACTGCCTTCTGAAGGTCGGATGGGACCAGGGCTGACGGAAGACAAAAGGCGTCTTTGGTATCATTTGAGGGTAAATACAAATCACTTTCTTCTCTACAAAAAAAGGTAATTACAAGCATCGGTAGATTAACCGTATTGGACCCTGATTGTATGCAGGGGCCGTTTATTACAGGCAACGTTTATTATTCCACACTTGCTGGCGCCTCTTCTGCATGCGTCGATGGTTTTGCAGGGGAAGCCTCCTTTCTGAGTTTCCGTTGTGGGAATTGTGTGACCTCAGGCACCGGAGCAGCTCCTGGGCATGTCCAGATCTGCCAGGAGTGGTGGTAGAAACGTGCCAGCCATGCTTCGGGCCCAGACGCTTGTCCTCCCATCCGGATGCACACTCGGGGTTCCAGTTACAGCCGGCAGGACCTCGGGAATTTGAGCCTCCTGCAAACAGATCCCTTTCATCCGGGGGAAGGCTTGTGCCTGTCACATGAGAACAGGACACTTCCCACCTTTCCTTCTTGTAAGCTACACCAGTCGCACCTGCATCAGCATGTCTGGAAGTGGGCTCCCCCGACGCCTGAGACCTGCCCACGTGCTCTCGGGGTCTGGTTCTCTGTCCTCCGGGTTACCTGGGCTGCCTGGTGAATGCGCTCTGCCTGTGGTTTCACAGCTGGGTGTGTGCAGAGCTCTTCCCCAGGAGTGGGCAGGCACTTGCTCATATGCCGGTCTCCAGCTATTCCTCTCGTCTGCTGCTCCGAACTTCAGGCTGGAATCACACAAACGCCGCTCCGTGTCACTGAGCTCCACTCTGGCTCCAGGCCTCGCCGTCCGCCGCTCCGTGTCACTGAGCTCCACTCTGGCTCCAGGCCTCGCCGTCCGCCGCTCTGCTGGCCTGAGCTCCACTCTGGTTCCAGGCCTCGCCGTCAGCCGCTCCGTGTCACTGAGCTCCACGCTGGCTCCAGGCCTCGCCGTCTGCCGCTCCGTGTCACTGAGCTCCACTCTGGCTCCAGGCCTCGCCGTCAGCCACTCCGTGTCACTGAGCTCCACTCTGGCTCCAGGCCTCGCCGTCTGCCGCTCCGTGTCACTGAGCTCCATGCTGGCTCCAGGCCTCGCCGTCAGCTACTCCGTGTCACTGAGCTCCATGCTGGCTCCAGGCCTCACCGTCCGCCGCTCTGCTGGCCTGCAGCTGTCTTCGATTCGGAACGCTGGCACTGACCCCGTGGCTCGTCCTCTCGTGGCTCCTGGCTTACCTGTCCCACAGCAGCCGCCTGTGGGTTCCTCCACGTGCGAGGGGAGGGGGATGCCGGCATTGCATAAAAGTCACCGCAGCAGAGGGACCTCATGTCTGGTTGCCAAACTTTTTTTCTGACGTTTCACTGTAAAACAAAACACGGGTATGGAAAACCACACAAAACACGCACACAACTGAACTGCGTCCCTCCCCGACTGCAGCTACCACCAGGTTGAGGAACGGACCTTGGCAGCCTCTCCAGAAACCGCTGCCCGTTCCTCACCCCCGTGAGCCTCCCCAGCCCCTGCCTCCATCACCGTCACCCCGAATTCACCATCTTGTCCTTGCCTTTCTTGTGGTCTGTCAGTCATGGGCATGCCTAGAATCCAGAGCTTGGTCTGGCCCATTTTCTGTTTAATCTGAGATCTTTAAGTCTCTTTCATTCTACACATTCTTCTTCCACTCTTTTCTTTCCCCTACAACTTACCTGTTGTAGAACTCAGGGCTTTCGCCGTAGGATGTCCCAGTCTGGCTTTCGCCAAGTGCATAGTTACGGGGCAATCCGATGTGGTCTTCTGCATGCTGAACCTGTGGACTGGTGCCTGCTCAGAGCCTGATCCTAAGGATCCTTGTTAAGATTGCAGTCAGCGTTTTGCTTCTTTATTGGGAGGCATACAGCACTTGATGTTTCCTCTCTGCGATGCCAGCCGCTGTGGTTGCTGCTGGAGTCACGAATCCGTCATGGGTTACACAATGGTCAACCTCATGGCACTGAGGTTCTGTTCTCGAACAGCCTTGCTGAGATAAAGACATGCATCCGCTTATCTGTGCCTTGATTCCCCTGAGGTGCGGCTCACAAGAGGATGAAGGTAAATGCTTGATTCTCTTCAGCGGTTTTCAAGATAATGAACTGGGCACTGTCGTTCCCTGAATATAATATTCTCTGAATTTTCTTATTAATTTGTGGATTAGACTTATTTAATAAGTTTCAATCAGTTGAAATTAATATCCCTCCTGAAACTCAGACTGTCCCATCTCCCCTCACAGGAGCCTCTTGGGCCTCTCTGCCCTCTGTGCTGCCCAGGCCAGGTCGAATTCCACACCCCCATGCCTGGGAGCAGTCGTTTCCCCAAGAAGCCCCACTCCTCCCATGGGAAAGGTGTTTCCTGCCTGTCCCAGGAGCACTGAGAGGCTCACTGCAGCTGGGCCGGGCTGGGAAAGGCCTTGGGAGCTCGTGCCATTTCCTCCAATTCAAATTCAGGACGAAAGGTTTCGATTTAACCTCGTCTTAGTTAACATCTGTGCCTGCTTTCTTTAACACTGAAAGTTCTGGCAGCACTCAAGGATGGTAGAATCAGGATATCCCACAGAACTGCTCCTTTCTTTTATTGAACATTAAACACAAAACCGTTTCAGAATACAAATGTTATACTGTGTGTGTATATTATATGCCAGTAATAACATTATTGCCACTGATATAATGGTTAAAAATAATATTTTTCTCTGTGTGTTTTCTGTTTCCACTTCTATTTTAAAATAGAAGTATCGTGTCTACATGGTCAATTCACATAACTGCTATATACAGTCTTTTCTCCCTCTTAGCCCTCATTTTTATAGTTCTACAGGTAACTATGTAAATGCTTATCACTAGTCTTTAATTAAAATCTTTGTTGCCATTTTTGGTTGAAGTTCATTCTCTGGGATGAGCTCTTTCTCAGGATAGGCACATGGGAACAATATTTCTGAATTCTTGAATGCTGATAACACTTCCTGTCCTTGATATGTGGAAATCAGTTTTGCTGGGTATAAGACACTTGATTCACATTTTTTCCTTAGTAAAACTATAAATATAAGATTTTAGTTTTGGGGCATAAAGCTTTGCTGTAAAAGCATGATGATACTCTATTGTTGTATTCCTTGCAATATCTCGCTTTTTTTTTTTTTTTTTAGAAAGAGGAAGAGATTTTAGAAAAAGAGAGAAAAGGAGAAAGACACAGCAAAAGAAAGAAAAAAAGAATGAAAGAAAGAGAGAGGAAGAGAAAGAGGGAGAGAGAATGGGATTCTTGTTTTATTGCCCAGGCTAGAATACAGTCTAAAAATGGGTATTAAAAACCTCTTTTATGCCAATAATTGT